>JACOMQ010001039.1:0-32960 GCA_014843705.1 Euphrasia arctica
TTGATATTAGTGCGCTACATCAAAATGACATTGACGATATTCGAACTCGATGAGAAGTTAGTTTTTAGAAATAAGAATATAACATTAGAAATTAGTGAAACATTTGTAGTTATTTTGATGTGTAGATAATTGATGTAAATTAGTGTCATGTAAGATTTGATTTGTGAATTAATCATTTTTATGGTGAAATTTTTATGTTTTGTGTAATAGTGCTTTTGGATGATTTGAATTATTCAGGCGTATGTTAATTTAAATAAAATTATATAAAAAAATATTTTAAATATTCACATCAGTTATGCTTTAACCGATGTGAAATTAATAATAATTAGTGCACACTAATTCAACCGTTGTTACAGTGTTAGACATTTACATCGGTTCGAATAACCGATGTGCATGTACGAATTTTACATCGGTTGCAGAACTGATGTAAATTATGAGCCTGATTTACATCGGAGGCTATGACAACGGTTGAGTAACCGATGTAAATTGCCCCTTTTTAACCGTCGTCATAGGCATTTTTTGTAGTAGGAGCTATATTAACTAGCTTAGTTCCTTAAATATTAGTAGTACTCCGTATTTCTCTCATTCTTTTTCAAAATCAAAATGGGTATTTTCGGACAGCTCGAATATGCTCGCGTTGAGTTTCTTGCCTGGTAATTTCAATTTCAATTTTCATTGTATTTTTTTTTTCATAATTTAAATCATTTACCATTACTTTGACTGCTTGCAGGTGTGTTTTTGCTCTTGGAATTCCTCTGTAAGTTTTGTTACCCTCACAACTAATTAATTAATTAATTAATTAATTGCTACAATAATTATGTAAGTTGTTGCAGGTTTAAGACCATAGGGGCGATTGAGACCGGCCCAGAGTATCGCATGAAGGACTTCGTAAAATATTGGACCATTTTCTCTTTAATTTATCTCTTTGAACTTGCCTCCTTTGTTCAGTGGTAATAACTTTTATGCATTGATATATGTGTTTGTTTATATGTTTACTATATATATCTATCGAAACTCGAAACGAGATGTATGTTGTTTTGGACGACAGGATACCGTTCTGGAGTGGCATTAAGCTAATGTTCACGTTATGGTTAGTGTTCCCTCAGTTTCATGGCGCGTGCTATGCCTATGATCATTTTATAAGTCCTTGCGTGCACTTGATGCTACGAGAGTTCATCAATCGATTCGATCAAAGATTATTTGGCAAGCTCATGGAATCACAATTTATTGATTTTGCCGAGAAGTTCATCGACGATCACGGATTTGACGCGCTGGAGAAGCT
Organism: Euphrasia arctica; assembly: GCA_014843705.1. Lineage (NCBI taxonomy): Eukaryota > Viridiplantae > Streptophyta > Magnoliopsida > Lamiales > Orobanchaceae > Euphrasia > Euphrasia arctica. The sequence continues at coordinate 1,283 of JACOMQ010001039.1, forward strand.
GATTGCAGCCAAGGTTAAATATAAACCAGCTATATGCCTATTTATTACTTTCATATGAACATTTGCAAATAATTATTAACCGTTGGATTTTATTTATTTTTCATTAATTCACTCACAATAGTAGAGACACAAAGATCCTTATGTCTCTGAGATATCATATGAACATTTGCTAATTATTATTAACCGTTGGATTTTATTTTTTTTCATGAATTCACTCACAATAGAAGAGACACAAAGATCCTTATGTCTCTGAGAGTCGAGATCTCGTACTAAATCAATCCGTCAGGGAAAATGATGCATCTGCAATATCAAAACAGGTAAAATTTGTACTCTCCGTTGAGTATGCATAAATTATTTCACTAGATTTATCACGTGCATGTGCATGTGCAGACAGCTAAATGGAAGTGTACTTTGTGCAAGGTGGAGACCACGAGCGAGAGCAATTTAAACGACCACCTCCAAGGAAGTAAACACAAGGCCATGTCCTATAAGGATGGGAACAAAACTTGTAAAAAAACTCGATATGAAAACGAAGATCCTCCTCGAAGATGGTGCTTTAAATGTGAGTTGGGGTGGTGCACGTTTCACTTCACGCAACATCTGGGGAAGAGGCACTTGAACGTGATGGCGAATGCAACGAGCTAGCGGAAAATGGGGTGAAGCGATAGTTGCTAGATTTTGACGAGTTACTTGAGCTGCAATGGTGTTGGTATTGTATTATTCGTATGTGGATTCTTGAAACTCTTATTTTGACCATGGTATTAATCGTATGTGGAGTCGTGAAACTCTTATTTTGGCCATGGTATGGAATTATGAGGAATTTATTTTCTAATCAAAGCCCCATTTTATTTGCTACTCCACATTTTAAGTAGTTAAATGTTGTGCAGTATGTTATAGACAATAAGTAGATAAAGTACTAATTTATGGTTTTTAACTAATTAGAGCTTAATCTTAATCCTTATATAAAAATTTTCATGAGTTGAGTGAACGTGTACTATAATATATTACTCCCTCCAATTCAAAAGAGTCTCATTTCCAAATTACAAATGAAGTGTGCAAACTCTTCTGAATCTTCTAGAACCTAGGTAGTCAATAATGCTACAAATGAAGTGTGCACTCTTTTGAATCTTCTAGGTAGTCAATAATGCAGTTGATATGCTTAGTTTCTAATGAACGTGTACAAAAAATTATTAGGCGATAATTTGGTTGAGGTACAGAACAAATAAAGTGTCAGTGACTGTATGTACTGGGGATAATTATTAGGTGATAATTTGGTAAAATCGTACCAATTAAACATAATTTGGTTTACATTTTTATATATGCTTAGTTTCTAATGAACGTGTACTGTAATATTTTATATTTTTATGTTTATTTTTATTTGATATGATTGTCTTTTAATGTTTTTATGTTTTTATTTGATATGATTGTCTTTTAATATATTTATTTTTAAATTCGTGCCTTTTAGGTTTGAGGATAAATTTATAATATTCTACCATACATTTTTTTCTTTTTTATGTTAGCAATTTAAAATATTATTTTATTTTACTTAGTTTTTTTTTTTAAAATTAAAAATAATCAAAAAAAAAAAATATATTTTTGAAGTAATATACTACACTATTATTTAAAATAAAATATTTTTTTTTGAAAATTAGAATGGAAATTGATAATGAAAAAAAGTATACCATTATTGTATTGTAGATGATCTAAACACTCACTATTAAAAAAAAAAAAAAAAAAACTTAATGATTGAAATGTGACATTTTCAATTTCTTCTTCGTCGTCGTCTCAAATCCAAATGGGTTTTCTGCAAATCCTCAAATTTTCCCTTCTGTGCGTCGATTTCCTTGCCTGGTATACTTCTATTGCACTTCGATTTCTGCAATAGAGTCGAAAGCTTCGATCATAATTTTACTTGTTTTTTTTTTCATTTAATATATGTATTTAATGTAAATATGCATAGTTTTTCTGCACTACTACTATTTTCCTTTTTTTATTTAATCTAAAAATTAAATTGTTCTGGTTTTTTTTCTTAAGGCCTGCAATTGCTCTGGGATATCCATTGTAAGTTCTTATTTCTTCCTTGTATTATTATTATTATTATTATTGTTATTTTATTTTTATTTTTTTTAGGTTTGCCTCCATAAGGGCAATTGAGACTGACTCAAAATATCACCTGAGGAAATTATCAATTTATTGGACCCTTTTATCTATAGTTTCTCTCCTTGAATATGCCTTTGCGAAAATTATCGATTGGTAAATGCGTATCGATTTTTCGAAAAAAACTCGAGTATTTATCGTCCGATTTGTTGTTTAAATGCCGCTATTCGTTTCGATAGGATACCTTTCTGGTCTAGCGTAAAACTCATGGCTGTGTTCTGGCTAGTATTCCCTCGATTCCACGGCGCGTGCTACGCTTATCGAAGTTTTGTGCGTCCATACTTGGTCTTCAGTCTACAACGATTGATCGATAATATCTGCAAGCAAAAAGAGGACTCATCTCGGGCGAAAGAAAGGTTCCTTGAAGTGGCGGATAAATACATCGAAGAGAATGGATCCGAAGCTTTGGAGAAGCTTATTGCAAGCAGGGGTAGCTATATGGTACGGTTTTTGGGACTCGGGTTTAGGGAAAAAAATAAGTGTGTATTCTGTGTTAACTAGCCATTGAACTTTATATGGATACAACAGATGATACTCAAAGAACCGGATAGTTCTGAGATCGGTACCCGGGCTATGAAACCGGTTGAGAAAAATGTTGCGGCTGGATCAAAAAAGGTAAATTCTACACACACGTGTGTATAGGGGTTTTATTCGATAATATATACACAGCGTGAACGATTAGATTTTGCTTATAGCTTGAAGAACCTGATCATGCTGCTCAGAAAGATAAAGAAATGTTGGAAGTCCTCCACAAGATTGTGTCGCCCGAGGCAAAACAGGTTAGAGTTAATTGATCGCGATGTAGCTGCTTTTATGCAAAACAAGCCATGATCATAAAATTAAATGGTCACTATCGAGTTTCGCTTGTTTTTCATTTTTTGTTTGAGTGAGGAGGCTTTGATTTATTCGTATTTTCGAACGAACAATTTTTTTTCCCTTTGGATACAGATGGTACCCGCTGAACCTTATAATTCTCAGATAGACTCCCTAGTAATAGAAGCGGTGGAGAAAAATGTCGAGGATGTATCAACCCCGGTAAATTCTACACACACACACACATACACATGTTTCTTAATTTCGAATTAATGGACTTTGCTTATATAGCTCAAAGAACCTGCTCAGAAAGGTAAAGAAATGTTAGAAGACCTTCACACGATTGCATCACCCGAGGCAAAAAAGGTGAGAGTTTCTCGAATCACTCGCCTGTATTTTGTTTTATTACTCCGTATTAGTATTGATACTCCTTGCTAAAGGGAGTGTCTGGAAACACTTTGGAAAAAGTTACATCTTCAAAATAATTTGTGATGCTTAAAGATTTTGGGGTGTAGTTGTAAAATGAAAAATAAAAGTTGGGCTATATGTAATATTTGGAAAAAGCGAGGGACTAAAACGAAAAATTGTTTGATGACTTGAGCGATATCCATTGAGCTCCTCTAATAACAAGTGAAGAAAAATGTAAATGCAAGGCGAGTGTAACCTCAACTTCGTTTTTATAATTAGGCCAAATCTCATGTGGGTAGATTTCGTAATCGCTATCCCTTTCCAACTTAATTAGACTTTTATCAATTCAATTCGAACTTTCTCATTATGTTGAGCTGCAAGAATATAACAATGTCTGTGTGGTCTCTACCTACAATCTGCAGGTGCCGCATCCACGACTACTCACTGCTGTTTCGAGGCCACCCAAACAAACATTAGTAGATACAGCTTCTGCTAAAACCAACGACATAGTAATCACGCCGCCACCAGAAAACGAGCAGCCGGAAAAAAGCTTTGCTTGTCCTTTGAAGAAAATCGATCCGGAATGGGCCTGCAATATATGTCAGTTGACTGTCAATTGTGAGAAGAATCTAAATGATCACCTACAGGGCAAAAAACACAAGTCCAAGTGCAAGTCTTTGAATACAACAAGCAATCATCTCGATGCACCTGAAGAGGTTACAATCGATAACAACGCTGTCCAAAATGCGGTCGGAATTGGATCCAAGTTCGAGCTATGGTGCGATGTGTGCGACTTGAAGTTGATTTCCGCGTTTCACGTGGAGCCCCATTTCAATGGGAAACGGCACTCTTCCAACCTCAGGAGATTGGAGAAAGTTGAAGGTGTGGTGGTGCCTTGAACTCATTCAGAAAGTTGATAACCTATTTTTAAATCAAGAGTTCATTATTTGGTAAATTGATGGATTCGCAATTGATTCAATTATAATTCATCCATGCAGAATTAATTAGAAATTGTAAAAAAAAAATCAAAAATAAATAAATATTTTCTCCATTAAAAAAAAAACATTCTCTAAACATAAAAAATTGTTTTATTTTTCACTTTAAAATATATATAGTATTTCTTAATTTTTATATTGAACAAGTGTAATTGGCAACATAAAACTAAATAAATAAGAAAAGAATAAATTTGAATTTTCATAAATTAAATCCACTTGCACAAAAAAGAAAAAGAATAAATAAATAAAAATGATATAAGTAAACACTTTCTACTCGCCGGCCCCTTTGAAGGAAAAGGGTCCGACTCGCTCACTTTCACTTTCAGAGTCGAGTCTTCAGTTGCTTTTCTTCCTCTTTTACCGCTGCTCTGTTTCTTGAAATCCGATGGGCTTCATCGTACTCTTTAAATTTTCTCTTTTGTGCATCGATTTTCTCGCCTGGTATTTTCACATCTTTTCGCCGATCATAGCTTTATCTGTTTCGTATGAATGCCTTTTCTTTTTGCTTAAAGAACACCTTTTTTTATTTGCAGGCCTGTAATTGCTCTAGGTTATCCTCTGTAAGTTACCTTTTGTGTGTGTATGTTTGTGTTTTGTGTATAAATCGAATTTCTCATGGGGTTTGATAGAAAAGTGATGTGGGATTTTTCAAGTTTTAATTTTAATGTGAATCGCGCCATTTTTCTAAAAATTCCCGCCTAGCTCCATCTGCTCGGCACGTCGTGGGCTCTAGATTGAGATTGGCCGACTAGGCGGAACTCAGCCACCTCGATTCAGAGACGTTCATCAACCAACCGATGATTACAACGATTAACATGCAAATTGCATTATTTTGTCCTACAATGTTAATTAATTTTAGTATCAATGTATCGATTAAAATTGAGTGTATGAAATGTATTAATTACTTTTGAGGATAGTGTTTAGGAAAAAAGCTGAACCCGTCGAGGCTCCTGCTTAGGCATAGTAATCACAAATAGGTGCTTTATTATATTTGTGATTTTCTTGCAGGTTTGCTTCCATCAAGGCGATCGAGAGTGGCTCAGTGTATCACTTGAGGAAGCTCGTCATTTATTGGACCCTTTACTCCTTAATTTCTCTCTTTGATTATGCCTTTGTCAAAATCATTGAGTGGTAAAGATTGGATTTTTAATCAAGTGTTTATTTCCTGCTCTTTTTCTGGTTTCTTGATATTCCTACAATCCTACTTCTGTTTATGTGGGTTTTATTTATTTAATTTAGTCGTGAACGGGGGTGTGAATGAGTCGAGTCGATTCAAGTCAAATAAAGTGATGTTCAAGTTTGTTTGAATGTAGTTCGGGCGGGCTCCCAGAAATCTGTTTGGGCTTGTTTGATTAATATTCAAATAAAAATCGAACTAGATTTAATAGATTCGAGCAGGAGTCGAGCTCAAGTAGTTTGATATTTCTACATGTGGTTTATTGTTTACTGACATAGTCGACTTTGAAGCGAGCTTATTTCTTATTTCTTATTCATAAATTCATAATGTTAACGGAAAGTGCACAAACGAGTTTAAAACAATTTGATCTTGAGTCGAGTAACGAGCAGTTGATTTGATATTTATTTTTTTGTTTGTTGATAGGATACCTTTCTGGTCTAGCATAAAACTTGTAGTTATCTGCTGGTTAGTATTACCTCGGTTTCAAGGTGCTTACTATTCCTACCAATGGTTTATACATCCATGCTTGGTCTTGAATCTTCAAGAGGTTGTCAAAAGTCTCTACAAACCAACGGAGGAACATGATCAACCTCGTACAAAAGAAATGATTCTTGATGTCGTACAGAAATACCTTAAAGAGAATGGATCCGAAGCTCTGGAAATGATCATTGCAAGCAAGGTTAGCTATAAGGTACGGTTTAGAACGTGGGTCCAAATCGATTTTGTTGATCTCGATGACTTTTTTTTTCCTTTCATTTTTACAAGTCGTTTATCTATGGATACAGATGGATACTAAAGAACCTTTTAATTCTCAAAAAGATTACCGAGTTACGGAACCAGATGCGAAAAACGTCGTCTTTGCATCAAAACAGGTAATTCCACACACACATACTCGTGTTTTCATTTCTCATTCTATTTATATCGACTGCTTTATTATCAGCTCTTGCTTTTGTAGCTGAAAGAATCTGACGATGACGATGACGGTGACGATGATGATCATAAAAGTCAAGAAATGTCAAAATCGCCCAAGAAGATTGCAGCAACAGAGGCAACGAAACAGGTGAGAGTTTTGAACCTCAAGGTCAAGGTTATTAAAAATTTCATAAAAAACCTCGAGACGGTTTTAGTAATTTTAAAAAACCTTTGGGCTTAATTTGCAAATACCCTAAAATTCTGTGGCTTTTCTGAGTTTTCTCATTTGCAACTATCACTCTTTAGGCTTTTGTTTGATTACTTTTTTACTTCTATTTGCAACCAGTGCAAGAACACACGGCCCGTTACTTCCTTTTGGGTTCCCAAGGAGACGACATGTGTAGCTGCTAAACCTAAGGACACGATAACACGACCAACAGAAACAAGTGCAAAAATCATAATGCCAACATCAACACATCATCATCCGTTGAAGATATCATTGGCGGAACAAGGATGGACATGTCCTCTGTGCCAGGTGGTGACCACGTCCGAAAAAGATTTAAATATTCATCTGAGCGGGAAGAGGCATAAGTCCATGTGTGAGTCCTTAAAATCGAGCAAGCTCGCTGCTAAACCAAAGGACACAATAACACCACCACCAACAGAAAACATGAAGCCAACCTCAACCCCTCATCCTCCGTTGAAGAAATCATTAGTCGAACAAGAATGGACTTGCCCAGTAGTGACCACGTGCGAAAAAGATTTCCATCTGAGCGGGAAGAAGCATAAGCCCATGTGCGAGCCCCTACAATCGAGCAAGCTCAGTGCACCGGATACTTGCCTCTCCTCAACAAGTAGCTCGATCCCAAAGGTAAGAAATAATCAAGTTTGGAGAAAGATCCCGGAGAAAATCTCGTAAATGTATACCAGGTTTTTCGAATATTCCACGGGCCAAGAACTATTAGTGGAAATGGTACAAAAAACGGAAACAACCCGACTAGTTAGTAGTTAGAAGAGTACATTTTGTTTTGGGGACTTGTTTTATCCATTGGTATTTTGACAATGCATGTAATTTAGAGGCAATGTTCAGTGCAATTCTTCTAAATCATTTCAATCGATTAAAACACATTCGAATCAACGATGTAACCCATGGAATTCATATTTTCAGAACACAACAATAGCCAAAGAAAGTTTATTCCCAATATAATTTCTCAACTTGGGTAGATCATTCCAATTTATTTTTTTATTACTGAAAATAATAAATTTAAAACATTATTTAATTTTTGTCCCCTCATGACTTTTGGGAAGTTGGCATTGCCAGAGAAACTCCAGCATCACTTGTTAAACCCTTCCATTGCTGAGTCACAGTCTTTATCTGAGTGAAAAATTGAACTCCAGCTTTTCCTGTAAAAGAGCAAGATCGTGTATTTACCAAAATGCCATTTTTATCGTAAACAAAATGGTCAAACCGGAAGGAGTGCTTGTTTTTACCATAGAAATTGAGATCCCCGGCGAAAGAAGCCTTGGAGCCAGTGAACGAGAAGAAGGGCAATGGGACCGGAATAGGAACATTGATACCAACCTGAAACGCGAGAAAATCACATTAAAACAAACAAACATAAAAAACAGCACAAAAAAGTTAAAAAAAAAAAACGTGAGTTGAACAGAAGGTACCTGGCCGGCCTCTATTTCAGTTTGGAATTTTCTAGCAGCTATTCCGGACGAAGTGAAAATAGCCGCACCGTTGCCATACCTGTGTGATAAGAACACAGAAGTAATTTTGTTCCAAAGTCAAAACCGAAAGAAGGCGAGAAGTCAAAGTAGGAAATAAAAAAATTGAAATCGTACTTGTTTCTGTTGACTATCTTTATGGCTTCTTCAAGATTGTCAGCCTGAGAAAAAAACATTTTTTCCCTTCTATTCAGAACAAGCACCAAAACTACGAAAATAGAAATAGGTGCATATGCATACCTGCATGCAAATGAGGACAGGCCCGAAAATCTCCTCCTGCACTCCCAAAGTCAGTATTAAAAAATATATTATAAATCCTCGCAAAAGATTCAAAGATTTTTTTTAAGATGTGTACACAGAAAGAGATGAGAAGAGGAGGAAGAATAATACCGAATAACATTCCATGTCTTCCGTGACATTGGCTAAGATTGTGGGACCCACAAAGTTACCTTGTTCGTATCCTGGAACCTATACGTCATCATCAATGAAGGCAAATGTAGAGTTGTAATTTGTAAATAAGTTGACCTTATACGACACCTCGAAAAGCAAAGTAAAATTATGCATTAAAATAGTTTCAAAAAAATACACCTGAGGTTTAGGATAAATGCAAGAAACAAGGGTGGATTTTGAAATCATTGGAGTCAAATGGATTTTTTTGTAACTAAGCTAAACCTCAGGCCCAAGAAAAAAAAATACAATATCTCAATCGGAGAAGCTAGCTAGAAGCTTTAGAGATGCAATGCCCTTATATAAATAATCAAGTACCTTAATATTTCTTCCGTCAAGCAATAGTCGGGCTCCACTATCAACCCTACTTTGGACCAATTTGCACACCCTCTCCTTCGCCTAAAAATGAGAGATATAGACATCAAGGTGAGATAATAAGTATGTAAAAACAATTTTAGATGATTTCTTTCTTCTTAGATTCAATTTGAAGATGGGCCCCGCATTCACCTGCTTACTAATCACTGGGCCGAGGTCGGCTTCAGGGTCCGTCCCAGCACTAACCTTAAGAGCTTTGGCACGCTCTACTAGTTTTTCCTCCCTACACAGAAAAATTATAAGATATACTTCAGTGTATTTATAAGACAAAACAAACTAGAGTAAAAGATGATTGATAAGAAATTCTAGAAGAAACAAAAATGGCATAAGAATATACCACAATTTTGAGTCTCCTACAAACACGACCGTGCTAAGTGCCATGCATCTCTGCCCGGCAGCGCCAAAACCAGCTGCGATTAAAGCATTTAGAGTTGCATCCACGTTTGCATCGGGCATCACAATTCCATGGTTCTTTGCTCCCATGTTTGACTGAAAATGTTGACCATTTTATGAAAAACAACACTTATGCTTCAAGGATAATGCTAATAAAGAGGAAGACAAATAACACTAAACCTGAACACGTTTTCCGCTGGTGGAGGCTCTTGAATAGATATGCATGCCCGCCTTAAAATTGAAAACAAAAATAAGCTCTTCCTCAATACATAACTTATCAAAGAATAAAATAAAATAAAAAATAAAAAAGTAATGCTCCGCTAGTACGTAGGTGTACAAAATCGAGTTCAAACAAGTTTTCGTTAATCAAATTAAAAAAAAAATCTTTAATAGTTTGTTTTCTTAATTAGTTTTCATTCCCAAAATTAAATAAATAATGATGTTATCCAGATGAACATATAGCCCAGAAGACGAATTCAACCGAACAGGGAAAAAATCCATTACACACTCAGCTTGAAATAAGGAAAAAATGTGAGACGATTAATAACTCACTGTATTTGAGCCAACAAATGATACAGCTCTAATGTCTTCATCATCACATATAGCATTAACAATGTCCTGCAAAAGAGATGAAACTATCAGACCCGGAGTGAAACTTGTTTCTTTTGTTATTTTCCATATTATTTCCGATTCAAATTTTATTTATAATAAGATGAAATATTAGTATAAAAATCGGACAAGCCCCGGTTCATACATTGGTGCCGTGCACTATATTGAGGACACCTTTAGGCAAACCAGCCTCCATGGCTAACTCAGCAAGAATCATTGAAGCCCCTGAAAACGAAAAGGAAGAAAATAAATCGAGCAGTTGGAGAGAAAATAGAAGCGACCTTGCACTAAATATTAAGAACCTTCAGCTGGTTCGATTCAAAAATTTAAAGCATCGAATTACAAGGCGTATGAATAACAAACACCGGAGAAGTTCAAAAAACGTCACCTGGATCTTTTTCAGACGGCTTTAGGACAAACGTGTTTCCACTTGTGACTGCAACAGGAAACATCTGCCACATGGCATTATAAACAAAACACCTCTTAACCAGTATCGTTTATGAAAGCACTTCCATCAGAAAATAAAAAAAACTACAAAAAAAATACCATTGAGTCTAAGCCTAGTAACAAAAACACTCAACTTTCAAATTACAAAAATGCCCCTGAGATTTTTTTGTCTTACATTTAACCCTTCATAAACAAAATAAAAAATCAAAATCACCCTTCACATTTACAAAAAATACATGTAGCACCTTGAGATTAGCACCGAATCGAACATCAGGGGCAATATTTATGATTTTGAATGGTAGCAGAGTTTCTTTGTTATTACATCTCAAGTGTACTTTTGTCATTATTCATAATTATCTCCATAGATAGATAAAAGCAAGCAATACCCATAACGGAATCATAGCAGGGAAATTGAACGGGCAAATCCCAGCACAAACACCAAGTGGTTCTCTGACGCTGTAGGTATCGATTCCATTTGACACGTTCGACACAAACTCTCCCATCTGCAGAGTTGCCATGCCACATGCATGTTCCACCACCTCTTCAAGAAAAATCAAATCCCCATAACATGAATATCACAATCACAATGCAATTAAAAAGTGTTAATGCACAAATTAGCACCTATGTTTAGCTTGATTACAAATACACCCCATATGTTTTTATACAAAACAAAAAACAAATTCCTTGATATATGATAGATACATTATTACCATTTACCCTATTCAAAGGCAAAAAAACATGTCAATTTTCTCCTTTAGATTTGAAAAATTATTTCGGGGGTAGTTTTTTGTATTTCAACCTCAAAATAATACAGTAAAAGGAATAAAGGTGTGCTAACCTAGTCCTCGGAACACATCTCCTTGAGCATCCTTCAACGTTTTCCCTTGCTCCGTGGTAATATTTAAAGCAAGTTTATCCTACATTAAGAGTAAAATCCATCCATCAAAATCATTATCCACAAAAATTAAATATCATTACGCATAATAATTAATATAAGCCCCAACCATATTTTTACGGATAAGATCTTGAAGCTTAAACATGACCCGCTGGCGGGTCGTAATCGGCGTATTCCGCCAGGCCGGAAAGGCTTCTTTTGCGGCGGATACTGCGGATTTGAATTCCTCATTCGTCGTCAGTGGGACTTGCGATACCACTTCTTGTGTCGCCTGTGCTCAAATGATCGAGTAAAAATAAGGTTTACAAAGTAAACTGACAAATGATATGTTCATTTTATCATATTACGTTTCACTCACCGGATTCAAGACGTCGATGTGATCAGACGAATGGGAATCCACAAAGCTACCGCCGATTAGATTAGGAACCCTCTGCAATAGACACATGATTGTGACATACATCAGCAAGTAAAAATGTGAGCACACCCCAGAAATTCAAAAGCTCAAAAGATTCAACCTTTATACTAAAAAAGTAAATATAAAATTAAAAAAAAAAACTCACGAGGGAATTGCCGTGCCTCCGAGATTGTTCAGCAGCAGTTGAAAACTGAGAGTACGCATACCCAACTACACTGTGATTCAAACGCCGCAAGTTTCTCACTGCATTAACATATTATTTACAAATTTTTTATCATAAAAATAAATAAATTGAAGCCCGATGAGGGTTTTCAAGAATCAATCTAAATGGGTCATCTTTAACCACCTCAATCCACAAACTACATAGCGCCATAGAAAAACTTGATATCAAAAAGCTTATATGACAATTTTGCCCATGAAGTTAGGATTGATATTACCTCGTAGGATCGAAAACTGCAGCATCTTTACTTGAGATTATTGAGGTGAAAATGTAGAGGGACACTGTTTGGTACCACAGTGGTATGCTGATATATGTTGTAAAGTGGAGTATCTTTTATTTTTTTATTTTGAGGAGAGCTGGATTTTCTTGTATATATATATATATTTTATATATGTAATTAGTAATCTTTATCCACTAGGATTTTACAATCAAGAAAGTGAATGTCACTTTCTTGTTTTATTGCAATTTTTAATGGAGATCAATATATCACAAATCATTTTAGAATATACACACATTTTATATTTAAAATTTTAATTTTTAAGAAAAACTAATAATCTTACAACATTTATAATTTCTATATTTGTGTGAAGACTATTAATAAAATTGTTTTTACATAAAACTCGAGTTTTAGCAAAAGCGACACTCCGTGGACAGAAAAATTATCAAATAAAGCGAGCATTAGTTTTTTATAAAATAAAAAATTTGAATATGAGATGATGTTTTATGACTATTTTTTTTATGTTATAATAATAATGTAAAAGCAACGGCAAGTTTTTTTATTGATCATGCAGAATCTTTTTGAATTGTAACATGATATGATGATATTCACACTAAAAAAAATCAATTTACAAGTTACAAGTTGAAGCCACAAGCATACACACAATACATAAGCAAGTTCTCTCTCTTCCTCAATCTTTTGCTTGAGCCTAAACTTCAATCATCACTATAGACTATAAAAGTAAAAATAAAAAGAGGATGAACACAATCCCAATTTCTGAAACACTATAGTACTATATAAACTAAATGCACAAACAAGAAAAAATGATGTATACCATTGCTGAGAGAGAGGGAGAGAATGTGTTTAAACTAAAAATGTACAGTCCACTGAGAGCAATCCAAAGCCGGAATCGAAGAAGACATTCCATCACCGTTTGAAATATCGTGCGGTTGTTCCACAAGAGACTCCCCATCACTGCTCGGAAAATCCTTTGAATGCAAAGTGGGTATTGATGCACCTCCTTGATGATGATGTTGATGTTGATGATGGTGACTATGAATGTCTTCTTCGTGCAAAGACAAAGACACCCCTTCCACATTTGAGAAATCCCTCAAGTGCAAACCAAGTGGCACTTCGTTACCCGCAAAGTCCATGGACTCAAATGCGTGATGGTGTTCTACACTGTCAGTCGGCGCATAGTTTGTGTTGGACACGGAAGGCACTCCACAACTCATCAAATCCTTCCACTGCTGAGTCACGGTTTTGATCTGCGTGTAGAACTGGATTCCAGTTTTACCTGCACATTAATAATAGTCAGTGAAAAGACGAAAGCGGGTTCTTGGAAAAAGTCATAACCTTCCAATGCCACTTAGTCCAAATAAAGATAGAAGTCAAAATTATATTTAGGTAATTACATGAGAATTTTAGTATAATCAAGTGAAGAGAATAAGGGGCGTTTTTTACAGAAACTCTGGGTTCTAATATAATCAGGTGTGAGAAAAAATATTGTTTACCAAGGAATTTCTGTAGTTCGACTTTAAAGCTGAAAAATCCTATGAGAATGGACTTTATAGCATCCCACTCTCTACCCCCAAAAAAAGCTAAATTACAAACTTAACCATGTGGTTTAGCCTAATTACAAAAAAAAAAACATTTTTTTGTAAAAAATTACACAAGCCCCCACCCCTCTTAAGGAATATTGGTGAAAAAATTAGTAAAATAATAAGTACACCCTCAAATAGGCAAAATTTGTAAAAAGAAACAAATATCAAGGTAGCATTTGTAATTTATGCAATAAAAAAATATCAATGTTTATTTTTTTATTAATCCAAAAAAGCTAGGAAAAGATGAGTTCATAGTGTTTACCATAAATATTCATATCTCCAGTAAATGAAGCTTTGGAGCCAGTAAACGAAAACAAAGGCAATGGAGCTGCAATAGCCACATTCACACCGACCTAATTTCAACAAAATTAGTAACAAAACTAAAAAACTACAAAACAAAGTCTAAGCACAATTTTCATGTCAAAAGAGAGACCGGTAATTGTATATTGGAACAATAGATGAACCAATTTGCTATTTTGATGAAACTAAATTTGTCTTTCAAAACTGTTACAAAGACATTCATTAATGGGAAAAGGTGAGCTAAAACACAAATGGTTCAGTAGTTTGTTAAAATACAGTCTCCAGACGATCCGTAAGAAAAATACCTGCCCAGCCTCGACGTCAAACTGAAACTTCCTAGCAGCAGCACAGGAGGATGTAAATATGGAAGCTCCATTTCCATGTCTGCTCCAGTTAAAAATCGAGTCAATAGTGATCATGATAATGATTAAAACTTATGGAAGGTCAAGGACGATTGTGTACTTGTTTCTGTTAAAAATGCCTATTGCCTCATCTAAGCTTCCAGCCTGAGCATGAAAAGGTCAGCAAGAGAGACGTAAGTTAATACCCCGTTGACATTTGTTTTTTCATAAAGGTCAGCCTGAGCATGTAAGGTCAACAAGAAGTACCCTCGCGTTTCACCCTATTTAACGGATTTTTTTTTTGAAATTTCAATACCCCGTTGACATTTGTTTCTCTTTTCACAAATTCCATCAAGAGGGGTATTTGTTAAGTAAATTTAACCTCAAGGGTAGATTTTGTAATTTTCACTTATGGTTATGTAACAAGATATATACTGTAGACAAACACCTTCATGCAAAGAAGAACGGGACCCAATATCTCTTCCTGCATACATCAAGATCATCTTAACATATCAGTTTCATCTTGCACAACTGACAACTCAGAACACTAGAAGTCACCTTGTAGAATATATGTATATATTACCTTGTAACAATCCATATCTTCCGTGACATCAGTTAAAATTGTCGGACCAACAAAGTTTCCAAGCTCGTATTTGGGAACCTGTTTTTTATTGGAAAAATACATTTAACAAATTAAGTTGTCATTCACAAGAAGTAGACATTCTACAAAAACTAAGCAAAAAAAAACCAGAAAATAAGAATAAAATGTTAACTCCGTGTCCGTGATAATACCTAGGAATTTTCGGCACTGGTAAATGAGTTTTACAGTCGCCGAAGCTTTCATACAGGGCTCTGGAAGCATAAGAATAAGAAAGAGCTGAATTAAAAGACCAGATGACATACCATGATCTTTCTGCCATCAAGAACTAATCTAGCACCATTATCAACAAATGTTTGGACCACCCTGGATATCCGTTCCTTAACCTGAAGATATCGGATAACAAGCATCGATGCTAATAATAATAGTTACGGAACTACTGGTAAAGCAGGTAATACAATACTGGACTATATATGCACCTGTTTGCTTATCACCGGACCAACGTCCGCACCTGGTTCAGTTCCAGCATCTACCTTGAGACCCATGGCACGCTCTACAAGCCTATGTTCCCTGAGAAATTAAACCATCTCTAAATTATATAATTTTTTCCTCATGGAAGTCCTTTAACTTTAAGCACTTTTTATAACATTAAGTGGGCAAGAACAAATGCAGTAAGCGATAGAAGAATCAGATATGGCAAAATTCAGAACAGCGAGCAGTGTTTATAAAATATATTCCATATACTATAGCTGAACAATAGATCATAAAAACATTTTTCCTTTAAATAAATAAATTAAGAAAACACCGAAATGAGCAAACAAAAATTGATTACGTAGCACATACCAAGACCTTGAGCCTCCAACAAAAATAACTGTGCTGATTGCTGTACACCTTTGTATTGCAGAGCCAAAGCCAGCATGAATCAAAGCATTTAAAGTAGCATCAATATTTGCATCTGGCATGATAACCACGTGACTCTTGGCACCAACATTGGTCTGAATAAATAGAGAAAGGTAACCATCACTGAAAATGAAACAGGCAATTTCAAGAAAAATCACACTCCGATGCTGAAGAAATCGAGAAATTCTTACCTGAACACGTTTACTGTTGAGAGATGCCCTTGCATGAACATACATCCCTGGCTGGATACAAAAACGAAAAATGGGAGGTCATTTATAATCTTTGATTGGATCGTGCATACGTAGAATTTTATTACTGATATCAATAAATACAAGCCACCTGCTGCACTTATTAAAATAAGTGTTCACTTATACAGCTATATATCATGAAGGAATACCAACAGAAAGACAAATATCCGACATTAAATATGAAGTCAAATTTTGGTATCAGATAATTAGAAAATAAACTTTCATACCGCAAACCATATATGAGAATAGATTTACAAGATGATGTGACACATGTTAGGCACAAGCAATCAAACTGCAAAGGTTTAAGTTCAAACATACACAATAACAAACAGTCAATGCAACTGTTTTTTATACAAGAGATATATGCTTTTATAACAAAAATAGGGGTGAGGCGTCCCTAAAATGATTATAGTGCCAATTTTGCCCCTAAAGGCATTCTGATTTCTGACTAATAAAGAAAATTCATAGTGCCAATGCAACTGATGATATATCTGTTTAAAGGACATGTGTATAAGGAAAGTACTTTTTGCTGTGCCAAATAAATTTTAATATATTCCACACACACCATCATTGGAAAACAAATATAATAAGATGCCAAAAGGAAACTCACTGCATCTGATCCAACATAGGACACAGCTTTGATTTCATCATCATCACAGATGGCGTCAATGATATCCTAGAAAATATCAAAATCAAATAATAAAATTAAATTACGTGTATCAAAAAAATCTGATACATATTGTTCAAAGCAGATAGATGGACTAAAATAAAAATGCAAAATTTAAAGGAAAAAGGCCCTATTTCTTTAATGGTTGAGATGAAATGATAATATCAAAGAGGAAAATCCCCCAACATCTCATAGCTTACATTGGTCCCATGAATAATATTTAGTACACCACTGGGCAAACCAGCCTCCATTGCCAACTCAGCAAGATGCACACAAGCCCCTAACAGCAAGGAGAGGGTGGGATATTGGGGATTATTGATAAAAGAGTGTAAAGTTTATGTGTGCCAAAGGCAAATTATCATAAGCAAATCGAGATGAAAATTCACATAACCACACCAACAAATATGATTAGAGAAACATAAATTATTAAATAATAATATAATTGAAAATTGAAATAATATATGTTTTTTTGTATATTTTAAATGTTTGCATCCAATAAATATACCTGGTGCTCTCTCAGATGGTTTTAGTATAAAGGTATTGCCACATGTTATAGCAATTGGAAACATCTGCAGAGAATTGCTGAGCAGTGAGAAAAATAATAATAATAATAGCAATTATAATAATTATGATAAATTGATAACTATAGTCTATATTAATAAGAAAAGGAAACTATGAGGCTTAAAAACAGTAACAAGATCACTGGCACTGCTTCACTGATATTTTGAAATAATAAGCATAGTAGTATTGTGATGATCATCATGAATAAGCATTAGCAATAAAATGAAGTGACAAAATCAGACGGCGGATAGAGAGATAACAGCGTACCAATAACGGGATCATGGCTGGGAAGTTGAAAGAGCATATCCCAGCACAAATTCCAAGGGGCTCACGTATGCTATAAGTATCAATTCCATTTGATATGTTTGACAAGAAGTCCCCTGTATGCAAATTTGCCATCCCACAAGCATGTTCAACAAGCTCTGCATCAAATATACACACTATCTAAACCAATTGGCAGCAACATCTGAGATCTTACAAGTTATCCTTTTTCCCCATTTATTATATAATAAGCAAAATCTCTCTCTCTCTCTATATATATATATATATATATATATATATATATATTATACACACTAAACTGATAAACATCTCAAGAAGCAATGCAGAAATAGGCATATAAAATTCTCATTTACAATAATAGAATCAACCTACCGTGTCATGCCTGACAGCTAAACTATTTTAAGACATTTCAATTCAATCCATTGATACCAATATTCAAGGAAGCAGCTGGGTGATGTATACGGAATTGTATCCATTACATTTTCTAACTTTTATTCTGAAAAATGCTCACCGAAGTAAATTATTTTCGTGTGGACAATGAAAATATGTTTTGGCAAGTTGTATGAGTTTATAAGATTAGAAAGTAAAAAAAGATGCTGATTTCCATTTTTTGACATAGATTTGATATAATGAATATTTGTTCGCTAATTTAATTTGTCTATATTTTTCAATTTCCATCCAAAGAAAAGGTGAATGTGATACAATTTCTAATAAATACTCACTAACCAAACAAAATCATTTTCCAGAATAGTTGAAAATTGTAAAATGGATTTGCAAATTGACTCCATACATGACCCTAATTTTTCAACACCTATATAAACTCACCAATCCCACGTGAGACATCATTAAATGCATCCTTTAATGTCTTCCCCTGCTCTGCTGTTATAATACCAGCAAGCTTATCCTGGAAAACAATCACAATACTAGTTACTAGATTTTTAATAGATCAAGCTGTCAGGACAAGGCCCATAAAAAGCTTACCATATCTCGCCGAATAAGCTCTTGAAGCTTGAACATAATGCGCTGACGAGCTGTGACCGGTGTATTTCTCCATGATGTAAATGCCCTTTTTGCAGAAAACACTGCAGCTTTAACTTCTTCACCCGTAGACAGAGGAACTTGTGCAACCACTTGCTGTGTAGCCTGTATTTGGTTATAACTATTTAGAAACAAAAAATTACAGAAATCAAATTAACGGTGAAAAGTGGTTCAATCATCACTCACAGGGTTTAAAACATCGATAGATGTTAATGACTGTGAGTCGATAAATCTACCACCGATGAGATTTGGGACCCTCTGCAAGACATGTAACAAAGTTTTAGAAATGGACATAACCCTGCTTTCAAATCACATACTACTTCCATTTCACAATAAATGTAGTTTTAGGTATATGAACACAAATTAAAAAGTGAAATCAAATAAAAATATACCCTTATCAAAATATGTTCTTCTTTCCAAAAGTTCTCTTTTTACTAGTACTTTTTTGGCTTCCTAAATAGTAAGATTAGTGCAATTTACATTGAAATTGTAAAATAACAACTACTCCGTAATTCGGAAAAAGAACCCCCCCCCCCTAACGAGATCTAGCAATCAATTCTAGGGCATAAGAACCAAAATCATCAGCTGAGAAATCATAAGTAAAAAAACTATACCAGATCATAAAAAGGATATCATTAATTAACCAAAGCTGCTAATTTATTATTATGATACCAAGGGGTATGTGGAAATTTTAAAAGTGGATTGGTTATATTACCGGTGGATATCTTTTCTTCCATGATGGCTCAGAAGATGATGAAGGCTCGGAGTTCCCATTAGCCGCTGTAGGGGGTCCCAATGTCTTCAATCGTCTCACTGCCACACATGATGTAATGAAGATTACGATACAGAGATACGCACGTGAATACAAAAATATACACTTGATACAAGATTCAAACTCAAAACCAACCTCGTTCTTTTATCATATTTTAAATTCATTAGAGCAGATACAGATTGTATTTTAATTTGACTTTTATGGTGAGCAAAAATCCTCCCATATTTTACTTCAATTCATTTTCTTACAGAGATTTTGGAAACGGGGAAATAGTAATAAAATAAATTTATGATGATGCGCTCTAAGAGTCTCAGACATCTATTATCTGGTCAATTACAATAGTTACCCTAATCTACTTACACAAATCTTTTGCTTGTTCCTTCATCTGATATGCTTAGAAAACAGAGGCAAAAATTATATCAAATTTTATATCTCTATTTGCTTATATGTGCTAGACCATGTCCATCTCTTCCTGCTTTTAGTAGATTTTTTTATGAATCACAAGATAGTTGTAAATAAAATATTAGAGGAACATACCATAAATCTTTTATTAATTTCCATATAGTGAAGCTTGATGGTTTAACAAAAAAGAACCATATTCCTATTAACACAATACAGTAACAATGAATATTAAATCACATGCAAAATTCATTAAAAAGACTCAGACCTGTAAGATTTCCGTGACGGAGCTTGGCTTTCACATTATAAACGTGTTTTGGAGTAGACAAAAGCTCAGGATTCGTTTGCCTCAGTCTTTTAAGTATCTGCCGCGGCTTTAAACCCGCTTCTGTCATTTCCTTAATCAGAACCACTTCCTTCTCGCTAAACCGACGGGCAGAAGGATGTTCGGATATGTCCTTCATTGGTTCATGATTGTGTGAGCCGTTCTTAACGGTAAGTACCCACAAGCCATCCTCCTTCTTACCCACAAGCTCAAATGGGCAGTTTGTGAGCCGAGTACCGGATTTCCTTTTCCGATTATTTTCACAAGTGGTCTCATCAACAGGCTTACGTCTATCCCGATAAACACCACCTCTGTCACAACCAAGGACCACAACTCTTTCCTTTTTGGACTGTTTAATGGTGACAACATAACCCTGAGAAATGGAGAATTCGCCAACATGCTGAATTAATTCTTCACGGTCAATGAAACTCCCGGAAGGAGGTGGAAGCATCTGTGGTATCTCATCCGAATCCATATAAGTAAATGGTCCCAGCAAATTATTCGAGAGGAAAACCTATACACGTAAGGTGAAGTTAACATCGACTCTCAAGAACATGGTTAATAAGAAGTACTAAAATTTAATTAATAGTACAGCCTAGTTTCTTAAAATCCATTTAATCAGAAGTAGTAATAAAAGTTAAAAGTGGCCTAGCATAAACAGGAGAAGGTTGAGATGTATCTTAGTCAAAATTTTAGCGTTGTAAAATTTAAATATGAGTAAATGGCAATAGTCCCCAGATTCTACTCGTGTTTGGGGTGAGTGAAACAGCTCGCCAATGATCAACAATTAATCATTACACATATTAAGGTATGAAGGTAAATATGCATGTGTAAAAGAAGATAGATTTAAATCTATAATCCATCTAATAGGAAAACACGGATTGTACAATTATTGAGCTAAAATGAGCAATATTGAGCTAAAATATAGAATTCCACATTTACTACACTTAGTGAACCAAAACGCGTTTATTCTTTGTGATGATTATTATGAAGATGACAAAGTACGGATCAATAAATCACTAAATAACCCATACCTCATTCACAATTCATATATAATTCGATTGGGTTTCATAAGGAAACTCAACTGAAAGATATTTCTCAAATGACCTATTTTCACTGAGATATGAAAATGCCAAATAACTATTTGATGCTCGATCACCCATTTCACAACTCACATTCGGAAAATCTAGCAACTAGCAGATAACAAAAAGAAATCAACTACTCCTACCATTTATGCATATTTATGCATAATATTTCACAAATGCAAGGTAAATAAAAGCAACATTGATGCTAACATTGCAGATTAAGAATCACTTCACATTCCAAACTTCCTGAACCAAAAACAATAACAATCACGACACAATAACAAAACATGCCCCATATAAATCACAGGCGTGAACAATTGCGACACAATAACACGAAGCAACCGGTACAAACATAGCATATAAATCACACTCAGCAGTTAGCTTAAGATAAAAAAAACTGAAAAACAAAAAACACCAAAAGCAGCTAGTAAGCTCAACCTTCTGAATATCCTCCTCAGTCTGCATTACATATAAATAACTGAAAAAAAAAACGTAAGAGCAGAGATTCAATTCAAAGCACAATCGTGTGAAAGCATAAAAATCATAACCAAGTGAATTATTTTTTTCACGAAATGTGACTGATCGATTAAACTGGATTCGTCGCGAATTGAGGTTTTCGAGCTTTCGGAACATTAAGAGAGAGAAATTAGCTGGTGTTTACCAGTGAATGGGGCTTTGACGGAGATTAACCGGCGACGGCGAGGTTGAATTACAGGATCCGGCAATGAAACGACGCCGTTTGTTGTTTTTCTTTTTCTCCTTCTTTTAATTTATTTTAATTTTATTTTTTTGTTCTTTGGGTAATGAGAGTGTGGAAGCTACGATGGAGAACTGGAGATAGCGATAACCCTAATTTCTCACTCGTTCAAACCGCGGCACTCGGGCTGGAAATCGGGCCATGACCCGAAATTTAAATACGTGTTTTATTTTTAGATTTACCCTAATTTTATTTAGTAAATAAAATTGATACTAGTATTTTTAAACACATGTTTAATACTCTGTCTCAGAAAAATGGAAACTTTCATATAATACCACATAATTCCTTCGATTCAAACACGTTTAATTGATTCTTAGGAATGGATTAGTATAACTAACATATTCGATTCATCTATTACTAATCGAAAACTCCGTAAATTGGTACTCTTTCTATCTCTGAGAAACGAGACGTTGATATTTCTTTTAAACATTAGTAACACTACTCGTACTTCCTAACGCGCCGCCGCAGATGCCGGATCACGTCGTGATCGTGCTTCTGCTTCTCCTCGGCCATTCTCCGGTACTGCCTCGACTCGAGCTCGATCGAGCTCTTCTCTCTCTGCAGCCGCAAGATCATCGACATGGCCTCCTCCGCCGCGGAGGCGGCCGCGTACCTCTCCATGGCGAGCTCCTCTTCGAGCGCGCTCGACCTGCGCCGCTCGGCTTCGATCGATTCCCTCAGCTTCGCGACGTCGTCCGACGACTTTCGCCGCCAGCGGCGGAAAACGCCCTTCGGGAGCAGCCGCCGAATCAGGGGCTTGATGATGAATCTGTCGGAGCACAGGAATTTCACGCCGAAGCCCAGTAGGAGAAACACGCCCAGGGACTTGGAAAGCCCGGGCCCGAAGTCGGTATCCATGATCGAGTGTTTCATGAAAGTGACGCAATCCATTGAATCAAGAATCAACTGCACGTGGGCGAACGTTATTTTTCAATTAAAAAATATTATTTAAGAAACAAGAAATCAAGAAAATTCTTACCGGTTTACAAGTAGTTCGAATACTCTGTTTTTTTACTCTTTTTTTTTTTGTGAGGTGAGAAACAGAGGGTGTGAGGGATGGGTTTTATGGGCGGGAGTAAGAGGATCAAACGGGCAGAAAATATAGAGGAATAGAAGGTGGGAAGGGGGAGTAGTTTATTTTCCATGTTTGGAATTTAGAATATATTGAATATTGTGAAAAATAAATAAATTGGACCTTGGTAATTAATTAGAAATCTTGGTGTATTTTTTAAGATTATATTGAATTGATTACTATAAATGCACGTTTGAAATGTTGGTTTCGAGTTGAAAAGGGTTTGAATTGAGGATATGTAGTAAATTTATTTATTTTGTTTGAAGGAAATACTTCTTGAAGATTACCAAGATGTGTACATTGAATTTTGAAATATGTTATGATAATTAATTTCTTTGATTCAAAATGTAGACAACTTTACTCCTATGATCGTCGTGATTAACATACGAATATCAAACTAGTTTGTTCGACAATTATCAAACTAGTTAAAGCATAACTCTTGGGAAAAGAAGAAATATTTTAATTTATCTGAAAGATAATTCGTGATTAACAGACGAATACCAAACTAGTTTGTTCGACAATTATCAAACTAGTTAAAGCATAACTCTTGAGAAAAGAGGAATCATCTTTAATTTATCTGAAAGATAATTAACCGATAATAACGAATTAACTATTCGGCATGTCAATTCCGTACATTGAAATAAATTCATTTATCTGATCGCCTCGTGTCATGACTAACAGACAAATATAGTAAATTGGAGAAGTTAAAACTTATTACATCGTACGCTTGCCCAACTATTACTATGAAATTAGTTATACTATAGCTCTTACACGAAATTTTGTATCGTTAATAAATGCGATGTATTGAAGTTTGGATACTTACTCGATCGTGCGATATATGAAAAACGTAATGAAAAAACTATCAAATGTCCCACAAATGAGGAAAAATAAATTTTCCTCAATCTTAATTAACAAATAATAACGTATTAATTGTCGACATGTTCGTCTACTTGTCTGTTTGTTCGTTCGTCTATAGTAAATCTTAGTTCTCACATAAGTAATACGGAGTAGTAATCTAGATTTCCTTACAAATACTAAAATATAAATTCAAACCATTAAAACTTGGTACTTGGTCATGGTCTCACGTCTTAAAAGTTAAAACTTGTTAGGTGATATTTTTGGCGGCAAGCAAGAACCTATATTGTACTTTTGAGTGTTTGAGTAATCAAACAATATAATGTCAATTTATTTACCTAAAAATTATCCTTTACCCCATTAAACTAAAATATTTGAGAAATCAAATTATTTTATTCATTTAATCTATTTTAATGAAATGAAAACAAAAATTGAAGTGAATTCCATTGAACATTAGCCCAATCAACATTTTGAAAATACAAATTTTGTGTGTTACAAGATGTTAACAAGACATAGAACGATCTTAGTTTCAAATCGAACGAATTGCATTCTCGAAATCTTCCAAAATGTTACCGCGAAATGACCCTTCGACTCCTTCGCGCCTCGAGACGAGGCAATCCAAAGACCGGATCACTTCCTCGTCGTGCCTACTTCTCTCCTCGGCCATCCTCTTGTACTGCCTGGATTCCATCTCGACCGCGCTCCTCTCGTTTTGAAGTCGCGAAATCATGGCCATCGCCTCGTCGGCTGCGGAAGCTGACGCGTCCCTTTCCTTGGCGATCTCTGACAGAAGCAGGCTCGATCTGAGCCGTTCGTTCCTGATCATCTCCCTCAGCCTCGAAATGTCGGGAGATTCGGAACCGGCCGGGTTCATCCTCCGAATCAGTCCCCCGATTGCGAATCTGTCAGAGTAGATCAGTTTCAGGCCGAGGAGGAAGAGGAGAATCAGGGCGAGGAGTTTGGGAAGCCCGGGCCCGAACTCGGAATCGAGGATCGAGTGCTTCAGGAAGGTCACGCAATCCATCAGAACAAACATTATCTGCACGTGCTCAGACATTTTTATATTTAATTTTAATTTTCTGGTGAAAGATAAGAGCGAGGGCGTGGAGAACGAGGGTGTGCGGGATGGGGTTTTATCAGGGCGCGAGCCAACGGGCAGAAAAAAACAGGGAGAAGGGGAGGGCAGTGGTTTTCTTTCTTTCCATTTATGGATTATTTTGAATCTGACTACATTATTTTAAATTAATTATTTCATAAATTGTCACAAGATTTTCACCAATTCTCTTATCTCTTAAGATCCATCTAAATTGAATGACACTAGTACCACTGCCCGTGCATCTAATTTATTTGTTTGAAATAATCTAAAGTTTTATTTTTCGGCCAAATAATTATTAATGGACTAACAAATTATTTTATTTAATAATCGAACTCTTACTTAAATTTGTATTAATCTCATTATTAACCTGTTATTTCAATTATGAAAATTTTATTATTTTCAAAGACAAATGTTTGATGTAATTTATAGTATATAAGCTTCTTGGGGCATAGCCGAGTGGTAAGGCCTGTGGTGATGTTGGTGTAATTCATCGACGACGCAGAGTTCGAATCTCGGATATGACAAATTTTCATTGAAATATTATGAAGTTAGTCCTTGGATGAGACCTATTGGCTATATCTCACATGTGTCTGCTACTCGGGCGCATCCTTCGATTTACATTCTACCCGATCGAGGAGCCTCTGATCTGGTGAAAGAGGAGTTTCTCATCTTATCCTACCAGATCTCTCTTCCACATGTGTCTGCTACTCGAGCGCATCCCTCGATTTACATCTTACCCGATCGAGGAGCCTCTGATCTGGTGGAAGAGGAGTTTCTCGTCTCATCCTACCCGATCTCTCTCCCACATGTGTCTGCTACTCGGGCGCATCCCTCGATTTACATCATACACGATCGTGGAGCTTCTAATCTGGTGGAAGAGAAGTTTCTCGTCTCTACATTTCTCTAGTGTTAAACGCATCCAACAAATTCCTAAAACCGCTGGAGGAAAATCCAAATAAATGGAAAATAAAAATTATAAAGTTGAAAATAAATATAAATATAAAAAAATTGAATTTACTTGGTGACATGAAGAAGATGAGATGGGAGAAATGCAATTATATTAATATAACGTATATTAACCTGCAAAATTTAACATAACTGAATTAGGGATAAACTAAAAATTAAAAAAATAAATTAGTCTAACATAATTAATAACTCGACAATTTGATTTTGGAATCTGCGAAGAAATCATAATTAATACATAAAATTTAAAAAAATGAGTAAAAAAAATTAATAAATAGAAGAACGTATACATTTAATCGATTCGATTCAATGTTCAGAGGGCCTACGAGCCCAAATTATAGGAAGAGAAAATAATATACTTAAAAAGTTTATCATTTTTTTTAACTCAAATGGATTAGGGAATAGAAAAAGATTGATTTTTATAAGATACGATTAAGAAATTAAATTAATATTAATGAAATAAAAAAAATTGAGAAAATAAAAATAAAAATTTATATATTTAAGATAATGATTAATTATTATTATAAAAAATATATAATTTCAAATTACTATTTAAAATTTATATATAATAATTTAAATATAGTTAGTAATATTACTATTTATAATTTATATTATTTTTATTTATAATTTATAGTGTGAACACAATATTAATATTGGTTTCTTGGCATCTGAAATTTTACATATGTATAAATGTGAGGATCACTCCATTAATTTCAGTTCAATTTCGACTTTTCCATCTGATAAATGACTACGTCAATTTGATTTTGAGCCACTGTGTCTTATTAAATCGAAAAAATGACGAGAAACATCCATCTCACAAATATTTCACAATGAATCACGTACGAATTCACAATACTTTTAAATTTTGAGGAAGAACTACCCTCTTGAAGATTGAAGATATAAATTAACAAGAATGGTACTTGTCTTCACTCCTTTGTAATTTGTTAGTGTATGGCAGAAAGAATAGCTCCAGCAACACCATCCCGAAGCTATACACGTCGGTGTCTAGAGAGAGGGGAAAAGGCTGTGGTTTTTTTTCATTCCATTTTTGGATTATTTTAAATTGACTCGATTTTGAGTTTGTGTTAAATAGAAACATTATCTCACAAACATTTCACATTCACGTACATACATACATAAATACATACATACACAAGAGATTCCTTTACATTTTTACACACCAAAATCAAACAAGCATTGGGAGAACAAAACCCAAAATCAAAAAATGCATGAAAAGGTGAAGAAGAATTACCTTCGGAAGACAATAAATTATGTTTACCGCGAACCAAAACTGGACCGACAGTGACCGATTCTTGCTCCAGGTTTTCAACCTGTTGAAATCGCCCGTCCGACATTTCCAGATTGGTTTTGAACGCCTCTACCTCCCATGGATGGAGTACTTCTCTCTCTTTTTCTCTCTTCAAGTAATTCAAAACAATAAAATTTGTGCTTTAAAACAATAAATTTAAAATTTCCTTCACAATGGTCTCAAAAGTGGCTTAGAATTACCTTCAGAAGATGAAGTCACATATGAAGAAGAAGTGTACTTATCAGAACAAGTACTGTCCGTGCTACTAAGCACCACACTCATCCCAGAACCCGCATACGTCGGCTTGGGCAGAGTCGGGGGTAAACTCGGCAATGTACCTTCGAAATCAAGGACATGAATGGCTTGCCGGATCGAGGGTCGGTTATTGCTGTCCGGATGCGCACACCACAGCCCAACAATCATCATCTGCTCCATCTCACGCGCATCGAACTCGTTCGACAACTTGGGATCGGCTCCATCAGTCAACCTCCCGATCCCATACAAGCTCCAAACCCACTCCACCAACACTGCTTGATTTGTGTCTTCTCCATACTTAAAATCTAAGGGCTTCCTACCGCACACGATCTCAAGCAACACGACCCCGAAGCTATACACGTCAGTCTCCTTGCTGGCCCGGCCCGTGTTCGTGTACTCCGGGGCCATGTAGCCATACGTCCCGGCTACCACAGTCGTCTGGGAACCTTTCTCGTGGTCAACGAGCCGAGCCAAGCCGAAGTCCCCGAGCTTCACGTTGAAGCTCGAGTCGAGCATGATGTTACTTGACTTTATGTCTCTATGTACCACGCATTGTTCCCATTCCTCGTGCAAGTACAACAAAGCCGAAGCTAGCCCTTGAGCGATCTTGTACCTCACATCCCACGCCAACATCGACTTGGATTTGAAGAGGTGCGAATCCAAGCTCCCGTTCGGCATGAACTCGTACACGAGGAGGAGCTCGCCTCTCTGGTGACACCACCCTAAGAGCTGCACTAAGTTCCTGTGCCTTAACTGGCTGATAATCTTGACTTCCGACGCGTACTCCTTCGGGCCTTGTTCCGATCCCTTGGACACCCTCTTCACGGCAATGTACGAATCCGATAAGAGACCTCTGTAGACACAGCCGAACCCCCCCTCTCCTAACTTCTCCTCCTCTGTGAAATCCTTTGTTGCGAGAACCAATTCTTTGTAGGAAAACTTTTTGGCCCCGCTCCCCTTTTCGAATTCCATATCCATATCCGGATCCTCCTCTTCCTCGTCTTCAATTGACTTGTACTTTTTTCTCCACAAGCAATAGATTGCTAAAGCCACTCCGGAAACGACTACCGCCAGGCCAACAACACTCAGCCCAACAATCAATCCTGTCGTCGGCCGATCTTCACCTCTAGGCCGCTCAATCGCTGGAGTCAGAGCCGTCGTCTCTTGGATTGTAACATTATTATCCACTAAAGTGGACGAAAACTGCCAAGACAAAACGTTGTGCGTCTCGAACAGAGTTCCCGTCGCAGCCGAGAATCCGAACACAACGTACTCAGGCAGATACTCTCTGAGATCAACTTTATAGCTAAGACTACCCGTTCGGCTCGTGTTCTCCCAGACGCCCGTGAACTCGACCCTCAGAGTTGTAGCCCTGTAGCTAATCCAGGCCTCGTTTTGGGCGCCGGCGCTTACGTTGTTCATCCAGGGGGTCGTGTTGACCGATTCCATCGAGTTGATGTCGATGCCGACGTGGTTATCGGTCAACATGACCGGATCAAAAGAGTTCCTGAAGGTGTCAAACTCGACCGCGACGAACGAGTACTCGGACGAGTTGAGGTTCGTCGTGCGGTTCCCGATCCCGAGGCTGCCCCCGTAGGACCAGGGATGTATGGTGGACCCTACGGGGGCGAGGAAGAAGGTGAGCCCGTCGGCGTAGCTGTCGTTCCCCCTCGAGCTGATCACGAACGAGAAGCGCGTGGAGAAGTCCGTGAGGTTCCCGGAGGCCCGGTCCCACAGGCGGAGCGGGTCGATGTAAGTGGCCCGGCCCGCGCGGCCCCTCGGCGTCACGTCGTACTCGTTCGGGGTGATCTGGATGCCTTGGCTGACGTAGGCGCCGTTCGTGAGGTTGAGGAGTTGGTTGTCTTTGGGGGAGATGGCGGAGAGGTTGAAGGAGAGAGAATAGGATGGAGGGGTTGTTAAGGAGATCATGAAAAAAATTAATGAGAGGATATTATTCATGGATTTAGACACCATGTCTTTTGATCAACGGTAGATATGTCCTTACGGAGGAGTAGCGAAACGAAGAACGATTCGAGGAAGCTCGGTGAGTGACGACGGAATCTGGTGTTGGCAGGAGGATACAAATTATTGTAAATTTGTTTTATGTAATGTTCTACTGTGAATTCCTCACGTTCATGAGTGCCCCCATTTGAGTCTGACCCTACGAAAATAAAGATGTTTCAACTTTTTGTAAAGTACGAATCGCAAGTGTCAATTAGCTGAGTTGGTCCAACCAGAGACATTACAATTGACCTAAAAAAATATGTTTTAATTTTCCTTAAGTAAAATAATAGTTATTTAATCCAAATTAAAAAAAAAAATCTATTGAATTGAATAAATTTTAAAAATTAATAAATTTTGATTTTTATTGATTTAATTTCAAAAATATTAAAGATGTTATAAACTCAAGATATTGAGATAAAATAATACATCCAATGAGAAGAGAATAGGACAAATTAGGGTTTTTGTCTTGTTCATCAAGAAAGGAGAATAGGATACAAAGTATGGTTTCTGTCTTGTTTATCAAGAAAGGGTAAACTAGTCATTCACTAATTAATAATATTCATAACACTCCCCCCTTGAATAACTATTTACAGGATTGCTGATTCATTAAAACCTTGCCAGGAAAATCCAGTGGGACAAAACCTGAGCGAAGGAAAAAGAGTACAGCTTGCTCCCCCTGATTATAATCACCGAAAATCTTTGACTTCTTGAAAGTAATTATTTGTGATCAATCAGTCTCATTAAAACCTGTAACTAATAAAACCATATAGGAAAAACTTAGTTATTCAAATATAAATTTTGGTCTTCAGGACCCCACCTTCAAATTATTGAGTTTCATATTCATTTGTATTATTGTATATTTTTCGTCCTTCTGGGACATGCCTTTAACAGACATCTATATTGACTAGAGCATTCGCAATTGCTAATTTGCTATAACCGAACGGTAACTCTTCAGGAGTATATTAGATGCGTCTAATGTCGAATATACAATCCTTGACAAATGAATAATGTGAACTTCAATTCACAAACATTTAGAAAATTATATTTTTCTTTTGAACTTCAGGTT
This sequence comes from Euphrasia arctica, assembly GCA_014843705.1. Classification (NCBI taxonomy): domain Eukaryota; kingdom Viridiplantae; phylum Streptophyta; class Magnoliopsida; order Lamiales; family Orobanchaceae; genus Euphrasia; species Euphrasia arctica. Next base: position 31,991 of record JACOMQ010001039.1, read on the forward strand.
CAATATCTCAGTTTATTGAACCAGCCCGACACTCGGCCCGACAATCAGCGGTGTTCGATTTTCAGTGTCGGGTCGAGGCCCTGGAATCGGCCTCTCTTCAGAAGTAGCATTTTGATCAAATGTCGAGGAGAATTCCCACGACTCGACGATGTGCTTTTCGATAAAATCGGCCGTTCCAGCAGAAAATCCGAACAAAACGTACTCGGGCAAAACTTCTCTGAGATCAACCTCGCGGCTGAGGCTGCCGATCGATGTCGCATTTTGCCAGCTGTTGGTGAAATCGACCGTCAACGTCATCGAACTAGCGGTGTAGCTGATCCAGGCCTCGTTTCGACTACCTCCGGGTATGTCGTTCAGCCAGGCTGTCGTGTTGACAGAAACCATCGAGTTTACGTCTATGCCGACGTGCGTTCGCACCGCGGCGGGGCTGTCGTAGTAGTTTCCGAACGTGTCGAACTCTACTGCGACAAACGAGTAGGAAGAATTGAGTGTTGAGCTGGCGTTTCCGAGCCCGAGGTTGCCCCCTAAGGACCAGGGCTGTATGGTGGAGTTGACCGGGGCGAGGAAAAAGGCGAGCCCGTCCGCGTAAAACTGGCTGTGGTCGGAGTCTATGAGGAAGGAGAAATGGGTGGTGAAGGATGTGAGGTTTCCGGAGGCCCGGTCCCACAAGTGGAGCGGCTCGAAGTAGGTGGCTCGACCGGCTTGGTAGGCCGGGCGAAGATCTTCGTCTTGGGTGACGTGGATGCCCTGGCTCGAGATGGACGCGTTGCCGGTGAGGTTTATCTGTCGGGCCTCGTTCGGGCCTATGGTGGTGAAATTGAAGGACAGAGAAATATTTGTTGATAATTCAAGTTGGAATTAATTTGTTGATAATTTTCTACGGTGTTGCGTAGATAATTATAGTATTTTATTTCGTCAAGATCCGATTTTTCGGTGAGTGAGAAATAAATAATGAATTAGCCAAGTGAAA
>JACOMQ010001040.1:0-32960 GCA_014843705.1 Euphrasia arctica
TATATATATATATATATATATATATATATATATATATATATATATATATAAGCACTTTAATTTAATGACGACGATAAAAAAAAGCTACTCACAAAACCCCCAATTTTCAGCCCTAAATCAATCTAATAACTTTCATCTTCCTCCCCATCACAACGGCTAGTCTGTTCTCTATTTTTCAAAAAGAATTCTACGATCGCATCTCGTTTTTTCTCTCCATCTTCTCCATCATTCGATTTTGTTTTAAAGAACACAAACACGAACACCGCTATTCAGATTTTCCCTCATTGTTTTTTTTTTTTTTTTTTTTTTATATTGTAAAGAACCCTACACAATCACATTCAGAGGAGGCCGTTAGAGGAGGGCCGTCAGAGGAGTACCGTGCCCTTGATTTTCCTTCCGATTCATAGGTATTGCTTCCTTAACACCGCTATTCAGATTTTCCCTCATACGTTTTTTTTTTTTTGAATATTTTGTTATTTTAAAGAACACACTCACATTCAGAGGAGGGCCGTCAGAGGAGTGCCGTGTTCTTGATTTTTCTTCCGATTCAGAGGTATTGCTTACTTAACACCGCTATTCAGATTTTCCCTCATACGGTTTTTTTTTTTTTTTTGAAATTTTTTGTATTTTTACAGAACCCTATACACTCACGAGGAGGCCATCTGAGGAGTGCCGTGTCCTTGAAAAAGTGTCCTTGATTTTTCGTCTGATTCAGAGGTATTTCTTCCTTTTTTTTGATTTTTTTTCTTGTGTCAATTTCTCGAAGATTCATTATAAAAAAGGCTTCTTTAAACTTTTTTTTATCAATCTTATTTAAAAAAAAAATTGTCTTTGTTGTTGTTTATTGCTTTTCTTGGCATGAATAATTTATTAATCTTTTTGCAGTTTTTGTGTGTTAATGTTTTTTCCTAATTTCAGGTAATCTTTTTTTTTTTTGTTGATTTTGATTTTTAGGTATGACATTTAAGATTTGGGGCCGTAGAGTCCCCAATGTGGTAGAAAAAGGCCCACATAAGGGGTGCTGGAATTCAACAGTTGCCGATCTAGTCGTTTTTACGAAAGCATCTGATCCATATGCAGAGAGGGTTGAGTTGTTTAATTCCCGGTTGCGAAATCCTCCTATGCTTGGTTTGTTTTTAGGTTGCGACGACTGGACAGAAGATGAAATCGACTACAAAATCTATGCTTTCGAATGTTCGTCTAATATTCTCTCCAATTTAAAATCACAATCAAATGCTTTTGATTCCATCCGACTGCTGGTGCCGCAATGCTTAAATGCAATTGAATATATTCACTCCAAAGATTGTGTTGGGGAAGATTTATCGGATATGAAGTCATACTTGTATTATAAGGTGAGTCATTTGTTTTGTCTCCATTTTGTGTATTTAATACAATTATCCATTTATGTTTTTATCTTTAATTTAATACCTCTGTTTTTTCTATCTCAGACAAACGTGACGGTAAAACTGCATCCTTACAAATGTTTGCTAGACTCTAATGTGGACTCAAAGGTGTCTGATTATCGCAATTTTGCAAAGATGCTGTGCTCCCATTTCTTTGGCCCTGATGTCAGTATTCAAGAAGCCTTGAAGTACAGTTTTTCCAAGAATAAGCCACCGATACATTGTGTTCCCGAGTTCAGTAATTACAGACATGAAATGGCCTACAGAAAAGAAGTAATTCAGTTTCTGAAGAAAGCATATCGTACTTGTGCTACCGCTTTCCCTCCAACTTCCTTGAACAACGATCCAATGACATGGACCTCGCCAAAAAGACTTGCCTTTTATGTGGTGGCTGCGGAGAGCATTTCGTCAGTTGACAGTGAGGAACTATTCCAGGAGCTAATTAAGATTAATGGATTTACTGGTGCTGGAGGTGTCGAATGGCTCAACTTTCATTTCAATGTAAGGGCTGACCTGAATTCATATGTTTTCCCAGAAAACAGTTCTTTCGTCCCAACGTGGGAAACCGCCAAGAAGTACAAGTACACTAGGGGATCGGCGTTCGATTTTTTAAGGTGTGTGCGAAACTTTGTCGCTCATGGATTCAAAAATGCCAAGGGAATAAATCAGTACATGGAATATGATAGGGACGTGAACCGCGGCTTGGATCTTTTATTGTCTTGCACGATGCCCAATTTTTTCATGTCAGTTTACGAATCGTTGAGAAAAGAGTGGAAAGATGGAGTTATTGTTGATCGAAGTCTTGACAGATTCTTTGACCCAAACTGTGATGAGATGAAGGCGAAGTAGGTTCTTGTATTGTGGTCTATGGTATGGAGCTATAACTGAAGCTTTAAGAGGATTCATTGATCAGAAGTACCAAGATGAGATTTTGAAGAATGGGTTTATCATTGTCCTCGTAAGACTTTCTTCTTTCTGTGAGTAATTTTTGTTAGGGTTTAAGTTCATCGATATGATGAATTTTTCCTGAATTCTGATAATAATATTGTGATGTATAAAGGACCAACTGTCAATTCCTTGCATGTTTGGTTTGCATTCAGCTGGTATTGAGCTGGATAAACTTTTGAAGCTACAGATGTCTTTCGTGTTAAATATTTTTTCAGCAAGACTTTCTGGCTTTTCCTTTTGTGTTAAATATTTTTTCGTGTTAAGAGTGATGTTTGTCTTGCTTTTTATCCTTCTTGTGCTTCTGTTTGTCTAAAGAGTTTTTTTTTCTTGGTGTCACTTTTTGGTTCAACAAATACATCACTTCTTCTGTCATTGGAACTGTTACCATTAAAACCTTTATTTCCATGCCCAACGGCTGGTACTGCTCTGTTTTGTATTGTGACTGCTTTTTCTCCTCAACATTTTCATGCTCATGAACCTGATCACAATCTCCCCCAGAAATTGGTCCCACATTCTGGTTCCTCATCGAAATTATCATACAATCTTCCAGAAAAATGCATTCTTTTCTGTTGGAAACTTTCTTCCTGGCCAAAGAACGAGTCATTGGTCTCCTGAGAGTCCCTTTCAATGGTGTCTGAATCTAACTAGTTTTATCTTCTCAATAGGAGTCTGCTTTCCGGCCTCCTTCTCGTTTCTGCTTTCCTAGTTTTATGGTCTACCACCCTTTATCTTTCTAGCATAACTTCTGGTTCAGTTGAACGTATTGGATTGTCACGGTGCTATACAATTTCAGTCTTCCCTCTCTCAGTAGAATAATCAAAATTATTCTGTCTGCATTCATAACTTGCCAAGTCAGTCTTCACAGCAAAACGTTGTGAAGACTTGGCGTGTGTTCTGTAACATGAACAGCAGCAGCCTGAGCTATTTTCTGATTGGAAACCCAAGGGGATGTGTCTTTGCTAGAAAATCACATTTCTGGATTTTGGCGATTCCTTGATATCTTAATTGACTGCACTACTAATACCTGCTGATAAAACTCCGATTTTCACTCGCTGACGACATTCGTGAAGTGCACATGATAGAAACCATCAAACTAAGTAACCCTTCATAAACTAGCAGCCATAGAGCAAACAAAAATATTCCATCTCCCTAGATTCGACGAGCTTGCTGGTTTCAAGGGTAAAATTGACAGAAATGGGAAAATCAAATCGTGAAAGAATAAAATAATCATCCAAGCCAGAAAATGAGTGAAATATGCACTTGATCCTAGTGCAAACATGATTCATATTTGCAGCTATACAAAGATTAACCATCGAAACTTCGAATTGACAGTACCTTATTGGGTTATGAAAATATATCTATAGATTCTGATCGATGGCAGCGAAGAGGAGCTCAAAAACATTCATCAATGTAACGAGGGACGCGTATAAAACCTCAACAACGGAAAAAACACACACAAATACACAATCTGTAATGGAAAAAAAATTAAAGAACAGAGTTGAAAAAGAGATTTTTTTTGGTAAAGTAAATTGTTTAATTCCAAAACGTCTACGGTAGTACACGTAGGGTTGGAAACGAGCCGAGTCGAGCTTGGAGCTTATCGAGCCGGCTCGAAAAAAAAAAATTAGTTGGCTCGAGCTTGAGCTCGAGCTCGACGAGCTGCTCGAGAGGGTGCTCGAGCTCGGCTCACAAATTTTATTTCATGCTCGGGCTCGACTCGATTTAGCAGCTCGAGCTCGGCTCGATCGAGCCGCTCGGGTTTTGCTCCTTCGATTAGTTCAACTTCAGCTTGTTCATGTGGTTTGACACATATTGCTCGAGTTCGACTCGACTCGAATGACTCGAAAAGCTCGACTCGAATGACTCGAAAAGCTCGACTCGACTCGATATATATACGTGTATAAAATATATTTAATGAAAAATATATATATTCGAGCGGCTCGCGAGCCGCTCGATTCTTCATGATTTGAGCTCGAGCTCGGCTCGTATCAAATAATGCTCGACTCGAGCTCGGCTCGAGCTCGAGTTTGACCGAACTCGAGTCGAGCGTTGACTCGAGCAGCTCGCGAACGCTCGCGAACTGCTCGATTCGTTTCCAGCCCTAGTCACAACTCACACGTGTATATAGCCTTTTTTATCCGCTTAGGGCAACCCCAATGGTTGTGAAATGGCAAGGGCCATTGCCATTTTTTGGCAAAAAGCCAAAAAAATCAACCCCAATGGTTGAAATAGCCCTTGCCAAAAAATGACCTTTGCCAAATATCCATGTATATTTGAGCATATATACATGGAAAAATGGCCCTTGCCATTTGTGCCATGTCATCACTACCTCTCATCTCAACCACTCAAAATTCAACAACATTTTTTTTAATTATAGAGTTGATATTATCACATACCAAAAAACAATATATTATTATTTAATTTTTAACTCATTCATTCCAACAAAAAAAAAGATGTTGAAGATGAATATGATGGACAATTTAATGTGATTGTTATAGAGTTGATTGAGTTGTTGAATTTAATATCAAGATATAGGTAGGTTGCTAGTTGGTAAATGATCAATTCAATAAATTATTTTAGATTTTAATATTGTATATATAATTTATAGAAAAAAAATTATATTAAAAAAATATGAAAAAGTCAAAAATATATTTTTTTTAATAAAAATGGCTCTAGTCATTTTTATACCATTGGGGTACATTTTACAAATGGCAAATGGCAAGAGCTATTTTTTGGCCAAAATGTAAATGGCAAGAGCCATTTTGGCCAAACCATTGGGGTTGCTCTAACAATTATATTACCCCTGGCATTATTTGTTTTTACGGGTATTTATATACTATAGAAATGGGACGTGGCTATCTATCATTCATCATCTATACTAGTACTTATATAAAAAGATGGTCTTTTCCAATTTAAGAGCCACGTGAACTCTTAAATTCCGGTGGGGGAATGGGCGACGCCGGGCGGCGAAACCGCGCTAGAAGGCAAGTCTTGAATTTCGGTCAAATTTGTAGACTTTTAGTTTAATTTTTTTTATGTAATGCAGAGCCTACGTGGCAATTGAGCCTCGACGGCGGGCACAAATCGTACCCGGAGCGGCCCGAAGATCCCGATTGTATCTATTACATGCGAACTGGATTGTGCGGATACGGCGATCGGTGCAGGTTCAATCACCTTATCACCCCCGCGATCGTACTTCGGTAAAGAAAAATAAAAATCCAATCTTTCGAGCTTCGCTGTTCAATTGTTTTGTGCAGATTTAGGGTTTTCATTTTTTTTTTCTGGGAAATTTAGAATTGAATATTTGGATATAAAAATACATTAGAATTCTGGATGATCACACATTGAAAAGCAGAGTCTTTCTTGTTTTGTAGGCTTGTAGCAGTAGTTTTTAAGATTGTTTTTCGCGTCTTTCTTAGGTAAGCATGTATTGGCCCGATTACAGGCAATGTGGTCTTTGAGGACGAGTGTTGTTGACTATCCGGTGCGCGTTGCTCAACCCGTTTGTCAGGTAGACAATTTTTCTCTTTGTATAATATATACGCGAGTGTATGGTCACTTATTCTTGATGGCTCTTTGAATTATGCCAATTTTTTTTTTGCCTCGGTCGTGTACATTATGCAATTAGTCCGCATTCTGTTTGCGTTTCCTATTTCGGGATACAGAGAAGTTCTTGGTGATTCACAATGCTTTACCTACTTCTTTTCAGATTTTGTTTCTCCTTTTAAAATCTATACATCATTCTTTTGACTGAATATAATGAATAAATGCAAGATTTCGTTTAGTGGTTGATGTCGGGGTTTCAAAAATCTACCTGCCTGATTTGTCGTTTTTCTGTTGGTTCTTCTCATAGTATATGTTGAAAGCTAGCACGCTCCTTAATTGCAGCGTTTTTTTAAATGATTTTTTGTCACTCCAAACGACTCTCTTTTGGTGAATTCATCCTTTTTCACCAAGATAATTACTTGAACTTCTTTAAGATTCTCATATATATTGTTATTTTACTGCCCCACGTGAAAGTGTAACACGTATTAATGACTTCTTTACTCAGATAAAACGTCTCATTTTCATGCAAATTTTGTTAAATCTTTCACACTGCCAATGTGTTTCCTTGTATATACATACCAAGGTTAAATTCTTGATCTTCTTTAACTACGTTAAATCTTACGACTGTATCTTGTAAAGCATCTCACGACAGTATAACTGTACAAGGTATTCTGCTATCCAGACCAAACTTTGTTTTCTTATTTTTTGAAGTGTAGAATTTGTTTACGGATGAAAACTACGCGTTTGCTCAAAACCTTTCCCTTTGGACTGAATATGCAGTAATGCATGCGGACGGGAACGATAAACGAAATCGCACTTTTCAATTTGTATTTTTCTGATTTTTTATTTCATTTTTTATTGACCTTTTTTCTGGGTTGTGTGACACGAAGATGGACTGGGATGCTTACATGTCATAGGCGAGAACTCACATTTGATATTTCTTCTCTCTGTTTTCCTTCATTTCTTTAATTTTGGATTTTTATTTTTTTTATATATTACTCTATATTACGAATTGATTTGAACAGGTGAGTGGGTTCCTGGGAGGAGAAAGAGATTACAGTATCCAGATGGGTTTTTTTATATCTATTCTGCTATACAGTATGTTACTGGTGGCCAGGTTTACCCCTGCTCAGGTATATTTCCTCTTTATTTTTTGGTCAAATTTATTTGAAAAACAATAATGTTGATTTTGGGGGATAATTGTTTTATGAATATTAGCGTTGAGATTCGAATGGAGGGTTACTTATTTTTTGTAATTATAGAATCAGAATGAAATGGATTATCGGATTATCCTTCTCTAAGAGCATACGGGTTATATACTCTCTTGTATCTTGACCTCAGTCTGTTTTGCTTGTTTGGTTTATTTCGCAATGTGTCGGAACTTTATTTTTTTTTCATTGCAGATTTATTTGGCCTACTCTATGTTGTAAATCTTGAAATGGTCCTATTCATATATTTGATGACGGGTGTGGCATGGAATTCTATCATGGTCATAATTTGTCAGTTATCACGTCTATGAACTGCTTTGATAACTTTACTTAGACTAAGAGAAAACTTATTATTATTGAAAGGCACCTTCCGGTTTTCCCATGTGCCACTTATCCCCTCGAAAATTGTCATATCTGATTTAATGTGTATTTGGTTGAGAGTAGCTTTTTTTTGGCATCTCCGCCCTCAGCTCTCACACTAGAAATCTGAGAAGATACGGTCACACTTTATTACCTCATGCTAATAATGGAAAATAGATCTCTTTCATTTTTCTGTTTCTATGATTGTCGAATCAAGAATTAGTGAGTGTACGATCAGGTTCTGATTTTATATGCATGTCTTGCAGCTTCCCTGGTGGGCCCTTTTCCTGGTTTCTTTGTCCAAAATAATGCATTCGATTTTCGTGCTTCGCTTGTTCAATGAGTGTTTTGCCACTACTCTCTTCCACGGTGCACTAATTTCATTTCTATATCAAAAGTGGCATCTGAATTTAGTCATTTTCAGGTATGATACACAGATTATTGGTTGTCCTGCCAACATTATCATTGTTTTAGTGTTTTAATTTAGGGTTCATTTCAAGAAGTAATCTTGAGGTTTGTCCTTATTTCAAAACCCACTCCTAACTCTCAAAATAACAAAAATACCCCTGAGATTTTATTTGTCTTGTGTTTACTGCTTTTGAGCAAAAATCATTTAAACCCCCTCTCTATTAAAATAAATAAATCAGTTCGTCCCTTAATTATAAAATTGAATCAAAGTTTGGGGTACTTCCGGGTTTTCAAAGTTACATGATTTTTATAATAAAGTCAAACTCAGGGTAGTTTAGTAATTATCCCTTTAGTTTATTGACAAATTTGTTCTAGAAATTCTACTTGTTAGCACAGTGGAGCCGTCTCGTTGAAGATGAATGTTCTTCTTTATGCACCTACCTTGTTACTTCTCTTAATAAAGGTAAATCGGTTTATACTTTATATGGCTCGGCCCTGCTAACAGTTTGGAGATAAGGTAATGAGAATTTTCATGATAATCAATGTCAACTCTTGACTTCATTTTTTTTTTTATCTGGATCCTTTTGGTGTTGCTGGTGCGGCTCTTGTGCAGGTACTGTTTCTTTAATCCTGCTTGATTATTAACCAGTATCACTATTGCCTGATGAGTGGAGCCGTACGTTAGTTAATGCTGGTGGATTTGTAATAGCAATGTACACTTTTTTTGATACTTACATTATTAGTTAATATTCATCGAGCAACCGATAATCCTTCGGAGGCAATATTGGACTAAAATATTTATCTTTTTCATTACTTTTGGTGGATGATTCTGCAGATTTTTCTTGGGTTACCTTTCTTACTATCACACCAAGTTGAATATCTCTCAAGAGCCTTCAATCTTGGTCGCGTCTACATACATTTTTGGTACTTCCGCTAACCTTCATATGACATTTGAAACTAATTTGCCACTTCAATGATTGGTTCTTTATTTGCTGTCCTGAAGTTCCATGCTTGAATCCTGAATTCATCCTTTTTCACCTAAGTAATTATTTAAACTTCTTTAAGGTTCTCATATATATTGTTCTTTTACTGCCCCGTGTAAGTGTAACACGGTATTAACGACCACTTTACTCAGAGAAAACGTCTCATTTTCATGCAATTTTGTTAAATCTTTCACACCCTTACTTGGTCATCCAAACCTGCAAATAGATTTGGAAAACTGGCATGGACTCGGGTCCCAGTCATAGCAGAAAACAGGGTGGCCTTAGCATTAATTAAGTATCTTAGCGCTGGTTTCAGCATCGGAGGATCCTGAAACCCCGTATATAAAATGAACTGGGCCGTATAGCAGTATAGCATCGCAAGACGGTGTAAATCCTAGTCTTACAATATAAAACAGATAAGCATTTTTAACAATGTCCAATTTTTACCACTTTGATTCTTTTTTTGCATTAAATAAATTCCAAATAGGTATTTTTAAATGAGAGAATTTTTATTTTGATCTCATAAAAATTGATCATTTGGTCTCATATGGATACACATTTTCAATTTAGTCCCACATAATTCAGAAAATGCGCTGATTTCGTCCTTTTTCGCCAGAAAGTGTAATTTTGACCGGTCAATGCGTGGCGTGGCAGTCGATAGTGTGCAACTTCGATGTGCTATTCCACGTGGCGTTTTCTGATTGGCTGGAGTTTAAAATTTTTAATTAATTTAAATAAACTATTTCCAAGTCATTTCTTTAATTATTAAATCATAAATTAAAAACAGTAATTAAATTAAAAAAAAAATTTAAAATAACAATTTTCCTTTTCACTTTCACTCTCTCTTACTTTCTCTCGTTAAAAAAAACCCCACATGTGAATCGTAATTTCCCTAATCACTTTCATACCAAATAAAATTATTTTTTTACATCAATTTGGGAACCCTAATTTCCCTAATCACTTTCTTACCCAGTAAAATTGTTTTTTTACATCAAATTGGATATTTCGGCAAAAATTTGTTTATGGGGAAACCAAAATAACTCAGCACTTAAATCAAATTGAATTTCCACACACACACTTTTCCAGGAAATAAAGAAACAGAGCACTGATAATTCATTCATTATGCAAACACTTGAACAAAACCCAGAAAAGAAAAGGCAGAGTAGGACAAAACACAGATCATCAAACCAACCAATTGATGTAAGTAATCAATACGAGTGATTTCGATTTCCCCACAAACAAATATGTGCCAACAAATATGTGCTGGAATATCCAATTTGACGTAAGAAATCAATTTTATTGGGTAGGAAAGTGATTAGGAGAATTAGGAGTTATATGATTTTGGGGTTATGGTTTTTTTTTTTTTCGGGAGAAGGTAAGAGAGTGAAAGTGAAAAGGTGAATTGTTATTTTACCCGTTTTAATGAAAAATGTAATTCTTTTTTTTTATTTAATTTCTGTTTTTAATTTATGATTTAATAATTAAAGAAATGACTTGGAAATAGTTTATTTAAGAGTAATTTAGAGAAAAAATAAGAATGAGTTTATGATTTAAAAATAAGTATTCTAGTTTATAGATTTTCAAATTTGATTTGTCTATTTTAACCTTTGTATTTTATTAATGATATTTTCCATTTAATTTTTACGTTTTATTTAGTTATTTCAGAAATCTTAATCGTTTTTTAACACAGATTCTTGAAATCAATCACATATTATTTAGTTATTGCAGAAATCTTAATCGTTTTCGGACCAGATTCTTTAAATCAATCACATAGTGCTTTTTTTAGAAAATAGCTTCTGATTGCGATTCGTTTTTTTAGAAATTCAAAAACCAAGCCTAGCCGTATTTGTAGATCATCGAACACACTACCAAATACTTTTCTTTTAGTTTTTGTATTATTCGTAATACCACGTAGTGTGTATGGAAAACCGAATTGAGTTACAAAAGCATTATAAAAAACAGTGAACCAAAAGTTTGTTTTACCATGATAGCTTCCTCTTTTAAGCATCATCAGACCTTGATTGTCTTGACGACATAGAGTCATAATGGAAAATTAAAACACTTTGTAACTGTGTCGAAAGTTAAGAGGGTGTAGTGGAATTTTCTTTTGTAGGTCAGCGGAATGAGGATTAAATGCGCTCCCCAAGTACTCATACAGCGGCTCAAAAATAAAATCATGCATTGATACTGTGTCAAGGTTCTCGGCCGCGACCTGTATACGATTAAACATGATGTTCACATAAATCAGAAACAGTTTTATAAGAATATACATTGCAAGTATTCATTTTAAATAAAAACAGTTGGGACATATGGTAAAGTAAAATTCTCTTCTCTGAACAATCAAATACGATATAATTAAGTCACACAAATTAGGTTTAATCTAACAAATACTCTGCCAAGCATGTAAACTGTGTACACACCATATTATTTTTCCCACCGTGATCTAAGCATTCACATAAAGTAATAGTTGTGTTTGGTAGTGTACATGAACATGTTTCAACCATTATACCTAAATAAGACACTATCAAAGAATGTGCAGTGTTTGTAATAGATTAATGGTTTTTAGCTTGAATAGTACAACATAATATGTTTTAATCTTCAGATCATAATAGTTGAAAGATTTTTCAGACACTATTAGATACAATACTTGAACAGTGTTCTGATGGTTAAAATACTTGAAAGTGTATTTGGTAGTGTCCATTATCAGGTTTCAACCATAATCTAAATAATACACTATCAAAGAATGTGCAGTGTTTGCAATAGGGCTTTTAGAATTTTTGTACATAATATGTTTTAATCTTGAGATCAGATTAGTTGAAAGATTTTTCAGACACTATTAGATACACTACTTGAACATGGTATTTGGTAGTGTACATGACCAAGCTTCATACATTATAATCAGATTATACACTGACAAGGTACAGTGTTTGTAATAAATTCTGACCTGTCAAATTCATTTCCCATTTGTCAGACAAATTCATTCCCATTTGTCAGATCAGTTTCACAGGCTCGTTTAGCTGCATCCTCAAAATCAGCTGGATGGACTTTTGCCACAGCTAAGCTTGGATCAACAAAACCTGCCTAATTTATATTATAAATTTAATAAATAAAAAGGTTTAAAAGAAAAGTCAGCTCACCACTAAAAAGTGTTACACAATGCTTCAAGCATCTTTAAAAAACAAGTAAATTTTACCTCATCATCTCTATCGAAAAAGAATAAAGCAACAAACAGATTCTTTTGGCCATCTCCTCCACCACCATTACACACACCACCAAATGTGCATTTCATGTAGGTGCATGAACATTCATTGACTTTCAGAGCCTTGATAGCTGCCTCTTGACACTTGGTGAGGCGGGAACCTGTCGGTAAAGCCGAAGCCTTATATACTGATGGGCCATATTTGTAAGAACCTGTATATAGAGAAGAAATGTCAAAATTTCCACAACAGTAGAAAAAGAGGATGAAAAATGATCTCTCTTCGCATATGTTTAAAAAAAATTGAAACTGTTTAACAAGGCACGCGGTTAATGATGATCGAGGTTTCATAAACCATTGCGTTCTCAAGAATTAAAAACACGCACATAACAAAATTTTGATTTGAACTACTTTCTTTAAACGAATTACCTACTAAAAAATCAACAATTACACAAGTTATGTACTGCGCATTTTTTATATAAACAATCATTTTATTGGACCAACAAACAAACATCCCGAGCACAGTAAAATTATTTGCATGTGAAATTATAATGTTCTTTAATATAGCTAAAATACTAGGTGAAGCATCTGACAAACGACCTTTGGGAACCACTACTATGACGTTAGCATATACTCTCCGAGAACGTTTATACAACATTGAAAAGTGAGCATACAATCAATACACTCTCTTCATAAATTCAACAACAAATGCATCACTCAATAACAGACAGTGGTACTAAGTCGGAGCAAAATCAATGGTTTGATGTCGCATAATCTTAGCGGCAAGAATGTAAACTCAACATTTACACCCTATCAATTACACCACAAACTATTTAGTACACTACCAACAAACTGGAAAATATGGAGATCACAAAACAGATCTGGAGTAGTAGCCCGAATGAAAAACATGTATTGTGTTTTTCAGAAAAAATATTATAAAGCAAAATAGTCAAAGTAAATGAGCATAACTAAAACCCATAAACTATAACTCAAATCATTCACGGCCCTGTAATTTGCATGTGACTAATTGCTCTTCCAAACTACGAAAAATCAAATGGGGAGAGAGAGAGAGTGAGGAGAGAAATAGAAGGGCCTTTGTTGCTGTATAAATCCACTCTCTTTTAGTCATTTTTATTCTCGTTCTCTTCCCTCTTTTACAGGGCTAGGATTTTCAAAATAAAGGAGGATTTTCAAAAAGGGTTAAATTTGACCTAGAAATTACAGATTTCTATTGATATAAAAGAACTATTCAAGAACCATAAATCAGACATGCAATTATTTCGACTACTACACTATGTCAATTCAAACCTAAATTCTAATTATTTGAGTAGAATCAAACACCAAATCCAAGAACCCTAAATCAGGTATGCAATCTAGTCACCCAAAAAATCAAATTGTTAATGAATTGAGAAAACTTAACTTAACACGCGCACGCTTCGAGGTTTGTGAGGACAAACTACGCCGACGACACTGCCGGAGGAATCACCAATAGTGGTACGGAACTGAGTCTTACGGTTCAGTTCTGCAATTGCGAGATGTAGTGTATTGTTAGTATGAGATTTCAGTTATATGGCAAGTTTATATTTATTACGTTTATTGTTGTTTTGGTAGTGTATTGTTCAAATATGGTAATAGTATATTTAATAGCATATTGATGTTATATTTAATAGCATCAATTAAGAGATATACTATGGAATATATTACATAGTTTACCCTAATTAAAAGGGTTGTTTAGGTAAATCTAGTTTTTTTATAAATAGTGTAAAGTTTGATCTTAATGTATAATTGAGACTAAAATATTTACCCTTTTTGAAAATCCCCCTTTATTTAACTTAATTTAAATTTTTTATCTTCAACCAATCTAAAGACGCTAGGTGGAATAGCATATAGGAGCTGCACACTCCTGGCTGTCACTCACGCATTAATCGGTCAAAATCACACTTTCCTTCTAAAAAATGGACGAAATCGGCGCACAAAATTATACTTTCCTGTAAAAAAAAAAGGACAAAATTGGCGCACTTTCTTTTTTTAATTATGTAAAACTAAATTGAAAATGTGTATCTATATGAGACCAAATTGAGAATGACCAATATTTATGAAACCAAAATAAAAATTCTCAATTTTTAAATAAAAGAGACCGTTAATTTATTAAATCAGATGAAACTGCCCTTCTTTTTTCATTAATTATTTAGAAATGATTTATTGAATATCATAAGCTTTTTCATGAGTCGGCTGAAAAGAGGAGATTTGATTTCATGCGATAATTTGAAGCTTTCAAAAATCTGTCATCAATTATAGCAGATCAATGTAGAAGAGTGTAAGAATTGAAGAAATAGGGAAAACTTAGAAACCGAAGCAAATTCTTTGTACAAAAAGGTACTATTCGTGTTGGTGTTAGGAATTTGCGCGAGAATTGCCATACCTTTTCGTTTAAGGTTGCCGAGAAGCTTCAGCTGTGTAGGTATTTCTGGGCTTGCGGGGAGTTCTAATTTCGGTAGCGGTTTTCAGCAGGGGTGGCCAAACTTGGGCTCATACAGTCTCAAGTCTCAGACCAAAAACCCACAAAAAATTGTACTTGGGCTCAGACGGTTTTCAGCAGGGGTGGGCAAACAATGGTAAATTTATTTACCAAATTATTTTGGGGTAGACAGAGTAACATTTTTTGTAATTTCAACAACACCAAAAATCTATATAAATCAATTAAAAATTGGTTAAAAAACTCTTATAAATTTTGTGTATTTTTTAAAGTTTTGAATTTTTTTTGGACTGAAACTGTTGAACGCATCTGAAAATTTGATCATAACTAAATTAATTTTTTTTAAATAATAATAATTATTATAAATTATTAAGTATTTTTTAAAAATTATTAATAATATTGTGAAACTAATTATATTGTATAATTAAAATTATTAATTTAAATTATTTTTTACTATATAATTATTTTATTTTGAAACAAACTTAATTGAAGCACTAAAATTAAATTAAAAAAAAAAATAGTACCTTTATTGTATGAACTCGTTGGGTTATAAATACCGATCCCCATCTTTATTGTCACAACTCGTTCCCAAAATAACCTAATTCCCAAAAAAAAACCTAATTCCCCCCAAAAAAAGTTTCAATGTTACCGGTCGATTTATCAATGTTACCGGTCGATTTAGTAGGGAGGATTCTACTCGGAGTACCTGCGTTTGACCTCGTCCGATGCAAGGCTGTTTGCAAGGTTTGGCGGGCCTTAATCTCGTCGCCCAATTTCGTCGCGGCGCACCTCCATCGGGCGAAATCCGATCCGTCGAGGCACCACCTCCTTGTTTTTAACCGTTTGTTCGATCTCCGTTCAGGTACCTTCGAATCTTTAATCTGCTTCTCATCTGAGGATCGTATGTTCGATCTCCCTCGTCCAGTAGAAGATCCCTTCGAATCTGAAGACCCCTTCGAATCTGAAGATCTGCTAATGGTCGTCGGCTCAGTCAACGGCTTGATCTGTATTGCCGGGAAGGGAGAGACAACACCGTCGCCCGATGACATCTGGATATTTAACCCTGTCACCCGCCTTTCCAGAAAACTTCCTTACTCTGATATTCCCTTCCGCACTGATCGAAAAATTAAATTCGCCTTTTGGTGCGACGACGATGGTGTTTACAAAGTGGCCAAGTTCTTGTCTAATTTAAATGGTGAAACTGTTCTCGAGCTTTGGGTTTCGACATCCCCCGACACTTGGGCTGCGATATCTACTTTTCGATTTCATTTTCACAACTTTCTTTACCGCCACCATGCTTGTGATGTCCTTATCGAAGGAGTTGCTGCTTATTGGATCTGTGATCACCAACACCGTTATGAAAATCCGAATTATAATGGAACCGAAGATGAAATTATGGTAGTGTCGCTCGATCTTAGAACGCTAGCAGTGAACAAGTTCGTTCTACCATGGTATTCCACGAACAACGGTTATTCTTGGAAGGCCCGCACAGGAAATTGTTCTAATTCCGTCTTGTTTGGTGGAAACGTGAATGGAGAATTTGTTTTGGTAGCATATAGATACTCGGGCAATGTCCAATATTACGACTTTTGGACTCCAGTGATGGATGACATTGGAGCGCCAATTAATTGGATCAAGAACTACACAATTTGCTTCAATTTTTTTTGCTTTGACTTTTGCTTGGGGATTGTGAATGATACACTATTACTCATAAGACAGTTCGAAAGGGAAGTAGGTTTGTGGGAGTTGCGCACCGGAACATGGCAAGTACGAAAGGACAGCACGATTGATGATGATTTTGCTCATGACTTTGTGGGCAGCTTGGTTTCGATCGATGGGTTCGCAGAGGGAGGTTGTAAAAATGAAGTGATAGATGAGTTCGCAGAGGAAAATGAAGGAGGATCTAAAAATGAAGTGATAGATGAGTTCGCAGAGGAAAATGAAGGAGGATCTAAAAATGAAAAGGAGGATCTAAAAATGAAGTGATAGATGAGTTCGCAGAGGAAAATGAAGGAGGTTCTAAAAATGAAGTGATAGATGTGTTCTCTGAAGGAGTTTCAAGAAAAAGAAAAAAATGTTAATGAAGGAGGTTCTAAAAATGAAGTGATAGATGTGTTCTCTGGAGTTTCAAGAAAAAGAAAAAAATGTTTTTATTGATTTTTTTTTTTTATTTCAGTACTCTTTCATGTCTATTTTATATTTATATATATATATATATATATATATATATATATATATATATTTTATTTTGAGAAAATAAAATAAAATTGTATAAAATGATTTAGAATAGAGAATGATGTAGATTATATATATATATATATATATATATATATATATATACTTTATTTTGAGAAAATAAAATAAAATTGTATTAAATTATTTAAAATAGAGAAGTAGATTATATATATAGATATATATACTTTATTTTGAGAAAATAAAATAAAATAAAATTGTATAAAATGATTTAGAATAGAGAAGAATGATATAGAATAAAAATGATTTAGAAAAGAGGATGATGTAGAACATATCAGATATATAATGTCATCTTAAAAGATTTAGAATGATATAGAACATGTCAGATATATAATGTCATCTTAAAAGATTTAGAATCATGTTCAAAGATATACTGTATATGTCAGATATATAATGTCATCTTAAAAGATTTAGAATCATGTTGTCCAATATCTCATCATAAAAGATTTAGAATCATGTTTAAAGATATATAATGTTGTATAATGTCCAATATCTCATCATAAAAGATTTAGAATCATGTTTAAAGATATGAGATATATAATATATATTCATTCATCCAATGCATACCATTGATACTTAATATATAATCTAACATATACTAGTTTAGTACCAGTACTATTTAATATATAATCTAACATATACTAGTTTAGTACCAGTACTATTACTTGGCTCGTAGGTCGAAAAACATCAGCCCGACACTACTAAGTATAAGATAAGAGAGTAGTTTAGTACCAGTACTATTACTTGGCTCGTAGGTCGAAAAACATCAGCCTCGGCCTTTTTGATGTAGAAGTCTCTTTTCTCAATCAAATTGAAATGTACTTGTTTGGAGTATAAGGAATTATGTGCGTGTTGTAGGGCTCTTCTTCTTGTAGTTGATATTTAATAGGGCTCTTCTTCTTGTAGTTGGTATTTAAAGGACTGATCAGTGTTAACTGTTGAGATGCATTTGATGCTGAGTTGCTGACCCCAAAAAAATAAAAATTTGGGACCCATGTGCAATTCTAATTTCTAAGGGGAGATACATACAATGTTACAAGAAACAAATGAGTTCAATAATTGAAATGCAGTCCCATGTAATCAACTGGAATTAAACTTGATTGTCGAGGGAGCGTGGGTGGTCTGTGATTCATGGGAGCACACACGAGGTGCTACTAAAAGTAGGACATGACACGAACGGTGATTGTGGGTCGATTGCTCCAACTTTCAAGACAATTTTATTTACTGCGGGTCGATTGCTCCGACTTTCATATTAAAATTATTCTTGGTATTGCTCAAGCTTATTTGTAATGTTATCTTCAAAACTCGATTGTATTTATTTTTAATTCAATTTATGTATTCTGTAATTCATGACTTATTCATTATTCTTTTTTGTTTGCAGAGACGGGTGGATGTTCAAGCATTTCTAGAGCTGCCGAGAATGGAGTTGAGTAGTCGGCACACTGAGGTTCGTTGTCCGATCATCTCAGGAACTGGGAAGACGTAAGCAAGGTTCTCCAAGGAACACCTTATTAGGGCTTCCTCCACACTGAATATGCAAATTAGAGACAACCAACTTTTTTCTTCTTACCAATTTTGACCCTGTTATAAGAAGCTAGTAGGAGTATATAATTTGTATATTTCTAAATTATAGAATATTAATTTGGTAGATGAACTTGCATTGATGATCAACCTTTCATTTGGGCACCTTCACCGTTCGGGCCATGTCCTACTTCTAGTAGCACCTCCTATGTTTACTCAAACATACATTTGGGCACGCTCTCTCGACAATAAGGTTTAATCCAAATCGATTACACGGACATATTAGGTGACAATAATGTTTGAGTAAACATACGGTACGGCTGCATTTCAATTATTGAACCCATTTGTTTCTTGAAAACATTGTATGTACCTCGCTAGCTCTTAGAATTGCACACGGCATCTCCCAAAGTGTTTGGGGGGGACCTCTGCCTCAAATGCATCACACTGATCAGCCCTTTAAATACACACAACACACACATAATTCCTTATACTCCCAAACAAGTACATTTCGATTTTCTGAGTTTCTTCTCTTACTATTAATTGTCACTCCAAATCTTGCCCAATTAAATGGCCAAAACAATTGTTTGTGTGATGATATTCATGATTTTAATCCTATGCAGCCAAGGAAGGAATTTGATTGAGAAAATGAATTTCGACATCGCGAAAGTCGGTCATGGAAATGTTGCGGCGCCTAACTACAGATACGTCGATGCTTTTCGACCTACTAGTCCTGGTAATAGTCCTGGTATAGGACATTCTAAGCATGACTAAACTACTCTATTATCTTATACTGTATATGTTAGAATTATATGGAGTAGTATATATTGGATGAATGAATATATGATTACATAATATATATATATATATAGAGATAATATCAATTTACGTCCTGTAACTAAGGCCGAATCCAATTTTGGTCCTGTGTCTTTCAAAATTATCAAATGTCATCCTTTCCGTCCAATTTTGCAGAGTACCGTTAACTATTGCTGACGTGGCAAAAATCTCCGTCTAACCAAAGTTACGTGGTGCGCCGAATCCAATTTTGGTCCTGTATCTTTCAAAATCATCAAATGACATCATTTCCGTCCAATTTTGCAGAGAAATCATTGTTGACGTGACAAAGACCTCCGTCTAACCTAAATCCACGACACAAATATATCGGGGTCGTTATGCCACGTATATTGGGATGCATTCTCCCCCTTAAAAAATGGATGGCATATTCCGTAATTAAAAGCTATAAACACCAATATTTTGACACCCTCAAAATTATTGAATCGTAATTTGGGGAATTATCATGAAATTCTATTCATTCTCCTTTGAACCCTAGAACTGAGAGAGCCAAAATCTGAAATCAAAAGCACAATAATCCAACTATAAACCCGAATATAAACGCGCGCACCGGGACCTGCGCCTTGCTCAAATTATGTGGAAGCTTCGGTTGATCCGCAGAGATCCCAAACTCCTCTGTCACCTACATCAGCGTCTTCTCCGTCTGCACCTGCAACATGCTCACGTGGTCCAACACCGTCTGCAGCTCCCCCCGCACTTTCGTATTCTCCTGCTTCATGTTCAGGATCTCCCCTTGCAGCTTCGCTTCGATTTTGGGGTAGTTCATCAACTTTGTTATTGTTGTTTCCTTGCGCGTGACTGAGTTTATCGCGGACGAGCTCGATCTCTTGGTCCCTTTTCAGGATGCCTTGCTTGAGGTCTCTCATCTGAATGGTCACGTGGAATTGGTGATCCCTTTCTTTCTTTTCTTCCAACCCCTGTAATTGTGTTAGTGTCATCTATGATTTCAACATGTTGAACATTACTGTTTTCAGACATAGTGATCTTGACAGCTTCATCGGCGTCTTCCATGTTCGGCTTCACCGTGCTTAGCTTATCCGAGAGGTGGTCGAGGCATGAACGAGCCTCGTAAAAATTCGTCTGGAGATTCGTGATCTGATTCTCTACGTTCTTGTTTAAACTCTCGACTCGTCTGAGCTTATCCTCCATTTCCTTCACCCATATGCTCAGATTTTGTTTGTCCTCGATCAAACTCTTCTTTTCGTTTTCAAACTTCTTGCTGATTTATAGGGTTACACCGATTCTTGTTGTCGTAGACGGTGCCTATTCAATGGATTTAGTCTTCAACAATTAGGGTTACAATGGGGAAATGGGATTATCCGAATTTAAAAAGGAATACGCAGTAAAATATTACGAAAAAACCATTGCAAATTAATAAGAAATTGAAAATGATTTCCACGTCATCAATCGTTAACGATGCTCTGCAAAATTGGCGAAAAGGATGAAATTTGATGATTTTGAAAGATACAGGACCAAAATTGGATTCGGCGCACCGCGTAACTTTGGTTAAACGGAGATTTTTGCCACGTCAGCAATAGTTAACGGTTATCTGCAAAATTGGACGGAAAGGATGACATTTGATGATTTTGAAAGACACAGGACCAAAATTGGATTCAGCCTTAGTTACAGGACGTAAATTGATATTATCTCATATATATATAGAGCAAGAGGTATTAGGGAAAATAAGTTGTACTACTAGTTACAATTAGATTCCACTAATTTTGTACATTTCATCCTCTTTTATGAAATTTAATTGCTTTTTTAATTATTGATTGTATTTGTATTTACTAGGAGTATTATCATCAACATACAATATATACAAGATATTTTTATTCATTCAATCCAAACACATTCAAACCATATTTTTATTCAGGAGATCATTCGATTCATACCGAAAGCCATCGATCAAAATCAAGCTGCCCACAATTCAGGAGATCATTCGATTCATACGCGAAAGCCATCGATCAAAATCAAGCTGCCCACAAAGTCATGAGCAAAATTGTCACCAATCGTGCTGTTTTTTCGTACTTGCCATATTCCGGTGCGCAAGTCCCACAAACCTACTTCCCTTTCGAACTGTCTTATGAGTAATAGTGCTGTTTTTTCGTACTTGCCATATTCCGGTGCGCAAGTCCCACAAACCTACTTCCCTCTGTCTTATGAGTAATAGTGCTGTTTTTTCGTACTTGCCATATTCCGGTGCGCAAGTCCCACAAACCTACTTCCCTTTCGAACTGTCTTATGAGTAATAGTGTATCGGCACTGATCAGCCCTTTAAATACCCACAACAAACACATAATTCCTTGTAGTCTCAAACAAGCACATTTCAATTTTCTGAGTTTTTTCTTACTAATAATCGTCAATCGAAATCTTGCCAAAATGGCCAAAACACTTGTTTGTGTGATGATCATACTCAAGATTTTAATACTATGCAGCCAAGGGAGGATTTTGATTGAGAAAAGGGATTTCGACATCGAGGAATAATGGAAATGTTGTGACGCCTAACTACAGATACGCCGATGCTTTTCGACCTACGAGTCCGGGTAATAGTCCTGGTATAGGACATTCTAAGCATGACTAAACTACTCTATTATCAAACGCAAAAGCCATCGATTGAAACCAAGCTGCCCACAAAGCCATGAGCAACATCCTCAGTAATGGTGTTGACTTTAGACTCTGTTGTTTCTAGTATTTGCCACGTTCCGGTCAGCAGGTCACACAAGGCTACTTCCATTTCGCGCTCTCTTATGAGTACTAGTGTATCATTCACAATCCCTAAGCAATCGTCAAAGGGAAAATAATTGAAGCAAATTGAGTATTTCTTGATCCAATCAACTGCAGCTCCAGTGCCATCCATCACCGGAGCCCAAAAGTCATAATATTCGCCATCGCCCGAGAATCTACATGCTACGCCATTACGGGTGGATCTATATGCTACCAAAACAAATTCTCCATTCAAGTTTCCACCAAACAAGAGGGAATTAATACCATCTCCTATGCGGGCCTTCCAAGAATAACCGTTGCTCTGCAAATACCACTGTGCAACAAACTTTCTTATTGCTAGTGTTTTGAGATCCATCGATAACACCATAATTTCATCATGAGTTCCATCATAATCCGGATTTTCATAATGGCAGTCATAATCACAGATCCAATAAGCAGCAACTCCTTCAATGAGCACATCAGTGGCATGGTGGTGGTGAAGGAAGTCGTGAAAATGGAATTCAAATGCAGAAATCACAGCCCAAGTGTCGGGGGGATGTCGAAACCCACAGCTCGAGCACAGTTTCACCATTCGGATTAGACAAGAATTTGGCCACTTTGTAAACACCATCGTCGTTGTCGCACCAAAAGGCGAATTTAATTTTTCGATCAGAGTCGAAGCGAATATCAGAGTACGGAAGTTTCACGGAAAGGCGGGTGATGGGGTTCAATATCCAGATGTCGTCGGGTGACGGTGTCTCTACCTTACCCGCAATACAGATCAAGCCGTTGGCTGAGCCGACGACCATTAGCAGATCTTCAGATTCGGAGGGATCTGCTACTGGACGAGGGAGATCGAACATAGATCCTCAGATGAGAAGCAGATGAAAGATTCCAAGGTACCTGATACTGGTCTACGGAGATCGAACAAACGGTCAAAAACAAGGAGGTGGTGCCTCGGATCGGACTTTGCCCGTCGGAGGTGCGCGGAGACAAAATCGTCCGACGAGATTAAGGACCGCCAAACCCTGCAAACAGCCTTGCATCGGACGAGGTCAAACGCCGGTAGTCGGAGTAGGATCGTCTCTACTAAATCGTCCGGTAACATCCTGAATTAGGGCTTCGTTGGAGAAATTGGGTTTTTTTGGGATACAGCGTGTTTTTTATAGCTCTCTTAATAATTTGTTTTTTTACACATTTATACATACCTTATATAATTTGTTATTTTCACTTGGTTGGAAATTAATTTATTTTGTAAAACAGTTCAACGATCAAATAGAAAAGTCAGGAACCGCATATATGTGAAAAATATTAATTGAGGATCGAAAATATTGGCCGAAAACCGAATTAATTACAATATTTTCGGTCCTAAAATGATATTTGAAGTATTTTATGAGGTTATAAAAACTTTTTATTAAATGAGTCCCTATAGAAAATAAAACACTATCTAAATATATGTATATAGATATATTATCACTTTTTTTATAGTGATATTACAAATTGTCATATAACATACTTCTGTATTTAGTATAACTCACTCTAGGATTCATTGTTGTTTGTAGTCAATTGAATCTGTATTTAGTATAACTCACTCTAGGATTCATTGTTGTTTGTAGTCAATTGAATTAAGTGAGTATCAGAAAATATTTTTATAAATAATTTGATTATAATAAATTGTATATAAGTAATTTAAATTTTAATATTTATTATTCATTGAACATAAAAATAAATATATTGCTTATTTTTAAATATAAACCTAACATATTTCAGGAAATGCACTAAATCAAAGTCCACTGAAAAACAAATGAAGGAACAACAAAATATATGAACTCATACCAACTGCATTTTCATACAAGATTCTTTAGCGCCATACATTCCTCTTGAGAGTGGGAATTATATTCCAGAAAAGATAATTACAGTGTTGGAAATGAGCCATTGTAAAGCACATCCCAGAGTCCCTGTGTGTGTGACACTTTTGTCATCCCGACAACGAAAGCAAAATCTCCATCTCCAACTCGACTCCTATTAGCTGCAACCTTCTAGAAAATAGCACATGATGAATGCCGAGTTTTATCTCTGATGGCTTTCAAAGCCAGGTGGAATGAAAAAACGGAAGGGCCTTGCCGCCTCGGAAATTTGAACTACTAAACAGGCGCTTGGTCAAATTTATGGCGAGGCCGAGGCCGCTCTCTTTGTATAAAATCCTGTTGAATCATAGTGCATGAGTAATAAATTCTATTGTAAGAAATAGTAAAAACAAAGTGCCATAATGGAGAAAGGAGAACTGATATTCTGGTTTAGAATGATAACTTTGAAAATTAAAAAATTAGCCTCAAGGGTTACATCCGCTGTGTTGCCGACAACGACAGAGACATCTTCAAATATTTTAAGTCAAATAACGGTTGGAAGAGAATGTATGGATGTTCAGGAAACAAAACCTATGCAATTACCCCAAACCTTAGAGTAAGTTTTGTAATTATACCTTACCCAAAAAAAAAAAAAAAAAAAAACTCGAGGCTCTGTCTAACTATTTTTTCCACACAAAAGGAAACAAAAATTAATTATCTTTGAAATCACTTATAAACAAGCCCCGTCAATACTTGTTTCTCTTTTACAAATTGCACCCTCGTCCTCCAGAGGGTTATTTGTTAAGAAGATACAAACTCCATTTTTCCTATAGGGTAATTTGAAAGTAACTAGTATGTAAGACCTCGATGACAGTTTTTTGCAATTATCTCTAGTATTTTTTATTGAAAAGAAAAAGGAGGCAGTGTGCTAATTAGAAAACATACGGTTAATCGCATCCCTTTAACTGAGTGGGTGCAGGGATCGGGGGCCGTCTGCTGCTGCGTGTAATTCACAAAGGGATGGTCAAGAAGCTTGCTTGCCGTGGGCCTGTTTGCTGGATTTCTTCGAAAGCAGCACTTCAGGAAATCCTTGCCGTCCGATGAAAGTGAGTCAGGTATTGGTGGGGTCTCCTTTAAAACCTTGAACAATGCTGCTGCCTGGATATAATATTCGGTTATGGAGAATGTTAGTGAGAAACTCTAATTTTTCGTTTTTGTAATTTTCAAATATATATGGGTTCTACGGTAATCTACTCAAATCATGGGGGTAGATTGTGTAATTATCCCTAAGAACTAACATTAGGATATAGTTTAGTTAAGAAACAGTTTTCCTGCAAAAAAAAACTTAGGGGTCCCGGTCATTTACCGATATCATGTGCTATCTATCTTACTCTTACCCCTTCATACTCACTCCAGGGAGGCTTTCCATCCATCATTTCAATAATCGTACAGCCCAAACTCCATATATCCACTGCCAAAGCAATATCCGAACTAGCATCCTTGGACATCACGGAATCCAAGAGCTGCAATAATTAATTATTTTCATGTCAGAAATAGACAACAGCTCCCCCACCCCCCCCCCCCCCCCCCAAAAAAAAAAAAAAGGTTACAATATATCTACACACCTCGGGAGCCAGCCAATATGGACTACCCTTCAATGATAGATTTGCAGCTTCCCCATTCAACTGAAGTTAAAAGCAGAGTACATTTTCTTACAACACTGAAGAATATTGCGGAATTTCAGAAAATAAATATACTCACATGCTTAGCCATCCCAAAGTCAGCAAGCTTAACAACTCCATATGCATCAACGAGTAAATTAGCACCTTTGATATCCCTATATTTAAGAAATAAAAATAAAAACTGGTTGTAATGAATAAGGATGCACAATAGCTTAAATCTCAAAAGGGGGGAGGGTCTCCAATTTGGTTCACTTCACGAGACTTAAAATGACGAGTAAGGATGCGCCACAATCACTACCTGTGTATGGTTTTCGTGCTGTGCAGGTAAGCCAAGCCACAAAGAATATGGCGAGTGAAATTGCGAACAATGGATTCCGTAATAGCCCCACAATGGTCTTGAATAAATTTATTGATTGAGCCAGGATGGACATATTCCAGGTATATATGAAACTTGTCACGGACCTGCATGAAAATAAATAAGTAGAAGTAGAACCCTAATTAAGAGGGTCAATGCAGGAAGCCACCAAGCAGACAAATTTATCTTTTATGAACGTAATCAACTTACGATTTCACTGCCAAGATACTGCACAATATTCGGATGCTTTAGACTGCTGAGAACGTTAATTTCCTGAATCATACCAAAAAAAAGAGCAAGGTCATATTAAAAACAATTCAGCATTACTAAATACACCAACGGCACAACGTGTACTCGACAAATATATCCTAAGTACTAAAAGTGCATTTGCATACAACAAGTACTAAGTGGAACCCAACCTGTTCTAGCTGTCGCATTCTCTCAGCAGAATTAGAATCATCTGGTAAGATTTCAACTTCCTTCATTGCACATAAGGCTCCAGTCTCCCTATGAACATAGTAGTAAGAAATTTGGAAATTAAGAAACAATCACCATCGACTTTCAAAATACTGCAAACAATCACCATCAACTTTTGAAACTATTCCTTTTTGAGAAAAACGATATTACACATATTCCGGCGATACCTGTTGGAAGCAACATACACACTTCCAAACGTCCCTCTCCCGATGAGCTTCCCTTTCCGCCATCGCGATTTCATCGGCTCACCCCCACGACCGGAAATCGAAACGGGATGTGAAGGCGACGAAGCTCCTGAAAATTCCGTTCTGGAAGACACCGGGCTTATTGGACGAGTCTGCGAATGCCCTGAAGCCCATGGAGGACGAGGCAGAGGATGCACAGTGGCCTGTGCACTACTTTCTCGCCTCGCCAGAGCTGAGTTAACTGTCGGGCTGTGGAGGGGAGAGTTATCGACACTCAACCCAATCCTCTCGAAAGGCATTTGATAATATAAGCTATGGCACGAGTTCCCGTCAGAGGAATAAGGCATCTCAGGGGCAGACCAGACATGGAAGATACTCGGGGGAGTCATGTAGTGAGCCGCCAACGTTTCACAGCCGGGGGGACTCAGCAATGGGCTCGAGTACGGGCTAGTGGGGGCACTGGTGGGGATATTTATACGGTAACCGTTTGGGGATCTTGCTTTCGGGATTTGCTTCTGAGGAGATTTTTTTCTACTGCTACATGAACGGATTTGGGACTGTTCTGTATTTGGGCCTACTGATCTATTGATTCTGGGGAGGGAAAAAAACACACAATATTCATCTCTAAATTCAGAAGAAAAATGAGGAAAGCTATTAGTACCTTTTATGCCCATCGAGTCCATCAACCTCGTATGCACCCCTCTGGATTTGAGCTGATGCACCTCGAGACGGCAGGGGCACGGTTGGGGAGGCGGATTTGGGGTCCTTCAGCAGCAGCACCTGCAGCTCGGGCATCGGAAGCGGCTGAGGATTCTTCGGCTTCTCGGACGGCGGAGAACTGGCGGAAGAAGGATGGTCGGAGCGCCACGATTCGACGCTGCGCAATTTCCGAGAGCGGGCGAGGTTTCGGGTCATCCGCATGGAGAAGAAGCCGGGTTTCATGGAGTACCTTCCGCCGGAGACGATGACGCTGTCGTCGTCGGAATGCCTCTTCGACGAGGGCGTGAATGCGCCCTGCCACCAATGCATGATTGCGTATCGTCGATATATGTGTTTATAATACAAAATCGTTTAGGATTGTTGATATCGCAATTCGCATTGGGGACGATGAGGAGGAAGTTAGGGATTTTCCTGGGCACAGAAAATGGTAATGTGCCCAATTGCCATTTGCCATGCCCTCCGTATAAACAAGGTTATACAATTTCTCAATTTCATTTTTATTCTCTACTTGTTATTTACGAGTACTAGTAAGTAGTAACTAATCCATTTTTTTATTTTATTTTTTTACTATTAATAGCTATATTAAGATAAATAAATTACACCCTACCATGCATATTTTCAATATTCATAAGTGCATATCTTTTTGTGCTGTGAAATAAGTATGATTTTTTTTCTTGAAGTGGTTGAAGAATTCAAATGTAATCGGAGAAAAAATTATGCATATTAATGTGTAGATTTTCATAGTGGGATTAAGATTATCTGGAGGATTGTTTAGCCAAAGAGAGTCGTCGTGGGGGCTTGAAGTACGTTTTAATGTTTTATTGATTTGAGACGAAAAGTACAGTGTTGTGTAAATGATTATTATGAACTTGAACATTTTAAGGAGAATTTGAATGTTTAATGATATCATACTTACTTGATTTTTGGAAGTTATCGACTTGTCATCATTTGTGTTGAGCAATCGTGGTAGTACAAATGTACAATTGAGGACAAATTAATAAACATTTAAGTAGTTGGATCAGACCAAGCTAAACCAGTAAGAACAGATGATCATATAATATACTCGTACCAAATTAAAATTTTAATATGTCACATAATACAAAATTATTATATATGTCGATTTATAGTTTTTCAAATTTAAAAAATGGAACCGTTTATGGATCGGGGTTTTGAACCCGACGTGAATCGAACACGCAACCTTCTGATCTGGAGTCAGACGCGCTACCATTGCGCCACGGATGCCGGTTGGAACAAAATTGCTAAAAGTTATATTAATCACTGTATAGAAAAATTAGAAAATGGGCCAAACTTTGTGAATCCGATACGGATCGGGCCGGATTGTAATTAGGTCCATTATGAGCTATGGATCAAAATTCACAACACTCGTGTTACTGGGCTTCTGCTATACTAGTAGTTAGTATACTACTGTATCAACGGAAATGTAAGCCACGTAAAATGAAGTTCAATTTTTCAAAAGCTACTTATTTGATCACATCACGCTTGAACCAAAAACCAAACGCGGTTACTTGTAAACTAAGTGAATTCGGAAAGCTAATCGGAGTAATAATATGTGTGATTTCGCTTGCTTCCGTGTTTCGGGATTCGGTAAATCATTTTCAAGATTTTTAACTTCGAAAATCATCAAAAATGATTTCGAACAACCTTGTGTACGTATCCAAAATGAATGGCTTTTTGAATAAAAAAGAAGTTACAGAATGTTAATTATTCATTTAAAATTTTACGCAACAACTTTTGACCTAGAAAAAACGATCTTTTAGACATCATCCCACACACGTTTTTAACATTAATCTTAATTATTAAATTACACTCACGCATGGGCCCCTTTTTCCAGGAGTTCATGATTTTGTAAAATCAGTCAACCGTCCACAGTCAATTAACGTAGTACGTAGTATAAATCTAAACACACTTGTGAAAATTATAACAACACATATTCTTTTGCATATAATCTCACATACATAATTCAAGATTTTGTTGTTGAGATGTGGATGATAAGTTTAGTGCTGTGGATGCTGGCCTTTTGGGGCACTGTTTTAACGACGGTGAACGCGGAGGATCCTACAAGAACTTTTGATTGGGACGTTACTTATGGATGGGCTTCGCCACTCGGCTTTCCACAAAAGGTTAGTTAATACTACCTTCGTCTCAGACTAATATGTGGTCACACTTTCTTTGTAATCTATCGATCTGATGTAATTTGCATATATATGTTTCAGGTCATCCTGATCAACGGCTTGTTTCCTGGTCCTCCCATCGAGTGTGAGACGAATGACAAAATAATCGTCAACGTATTCAATCACTTGAACGAGTCCTTTCTCGTAACATGGTGAGACTCATGAGAATCCACATTCACAATCGATCAAACACAACGGGAAAAAGTCGATTAACTAACTTCAAGACCGTTTTTTTTTTTTCAGGAACGGGATTAAACAAAGAAAGAACTGCTGGCAAGACGGTGTTCTGGGAACAAACTGCCCGATCCCACCAAACACCAGCTGGACGTACATTTTCCAAGCAAAGGACCAAATCGGGAGCTTCACCTATTTCCCATCAATCAAAATGCAGAGAGCCGCCGGGGGTTTCGGCATTTTTAACGTCATCAGAAGACCCGTAATCTCTGCCCCGTACGATCTTCCGGCAGGAAACTTCAGTCTGCTTATCGGTGATTGGTACAGAAAATCCCACAAGGTCAGATTCAGCAGTAAACACCTACTGATCATGATCTTACCTATTGCACAAAAAACAATCGATAATTACTTAATATTGTATAGGCACCCAGTATTTACCTACTGATTTACTGATGATCTTACAAACTGCGCAAAAAACAGTTGATAATTACCGAATGTTTTATAGACAGTCTGTATTTACCTACTGATTTATTGATGATCTTACCTACTGAGCAAAAAAAAAACAGCTAGTCAATAATTACCGAATGTTTTATAGGCAGTCAATATTTACCTACTGAACAACTCATATTATTGCAGAAATTGAAACACATTGCGAAATCAGACGGTGTACTGCCTACCCCCGACGCCATCCTTATAAACGGTTCACTTGCAACGAACGTTTCCGGCGATGCAGGTCATTATTGAACTTCCTAACACGACTACGTACTTAAATACGACTAAAAATTCATATAATTCCTTACCATGTGTATAACATATATATTTCCAGGCAAAAAATACATGTTCCGTGTCTCAAACATAGGCCTGTCGACTCACATCAACTTCCGAATCCAAAACCATTCGCTCCAGCTCGTCGAGGTCGAAGGTTGCCACGTCAACCAAACTCATGTCGACTCTATCGACATATACGTGGGCCAGAGTGCGGCTTTCCTCGTAACCTTTGACCAAAACCCGAAAGCCTCTTACCACATAGTCGCATCCTCAACTTTCATGGACTACAAACTTACCGGGTTGGGCTCGCTCCGCTACACGAACAGCACATCCGATCCGGTGGGGCCCACACCGCCGGGCCCGGACGGGAACATCACTTGGTCCATGGAGCAGGCCCGACTCGTCAGGTGGAACCTGAAAGCGAACGCTGCTAGGCCCAACCCTCAGGGCTCCTACCATTACTCTAATATAAGCGTGAACAGAACAATCACTTTGGAAAACTCGGCCCCTCGTTTCTCGGGGCTGCAAAAATACGCGATGAACAAGATTATATACGTCAACCCGAGGACCCCGTTGAAGCTGGCCGATTACTTCCGGAACATTACGGGTGTTTTCAACGCGACTTTCCCTGAGAACGCGACGATATCTGAGGGGGACGATTATAGGCAGGGGACGTATGTGATTGAAGTGGCTCTTCACGAGTACGTTGAGATTGTGTTTCAGAACAACGAGGGGGTTCTGCAAACGTTCCATTTGGATGGGTACGATTTCTGGTTTGTCGGGTAAGTATATGTCAATTATCGAGCTGAATGTGTAATATAATGTTTGATACTATATATTATATGCTTATGTTTTTGTGTATCGGTCGAAACAGGATAGGGATAGGGCTGTGGAACGAGGAGTGCAGGCGTTTGTACAACATGGAAGATGCTCCGACGAGACATACAGTGCAGGTGTACCCTAAGAGTTGGAGTGCTATTCGTGTGAAGTTGGACAATATGGGTATGTGGAATTTGAGGTCTGCGATTTGGGCGAGGCAGTTTCTCGGACAGCAGCTGTATGTGAAGGTGAACAATTCGGTTAAGAGTATGACGATAGAATACCCGATGCCTACGAATGCTTTACGTTGCGGCAAGGCTCTAGAGAATAATCTTGTACCCAAAATTATATTAACTTAGAGAGCAATTGTTCATCATGATTATCTATATATGTTCATGTAATATATATACATACTCTTTACATGGAGTAGTAGTATAATGTATCCTTTAATGATTTATAATTAATACAACTGCTTTATTTAATTTGGCCAAGAAATGGGAATTCATATGTACCTTATACCTTCCCTTCTTGAGGGATAGTTCGATCAGAGCAATGTGATCTGAGCTACAACGTCCGGTTGATTAAACGTTCTACTCTAGGAGCGAGCGATTAATCGTTCGAAAATAAATCATTTTGTTAGTTATTAAACTCAACTAAGTAGATACTAGTATTAAATTTGGAATAGGGGTTATAAAACAGAGCAAATTAAACACATAAACAAATTAACAGAGAAAACACAGGTCATATAATTGGTATCCAAAATCAATGAAGGAAATTTTCATTTCAAAAGAAGAGTACTGCTACCGGTACTAGTACTAGTCCCCGGTGTGGATATAGCAAGATCCGGCCATCCGAAACAATCTCCGCCGTACATCGCATCACCATTCTCCATCTGCCACGTGTGCCCTCCCTCGCCGTCCACACCTCCCACCGCCCCGGTGAAGGGCCAAACCTCCCTCCCCATCCCAAACCCCACGTCGCCGATCCCAACCCCAACCCCGCCCAGCGCCAGAAACCCGCTCGCCGGACCGCCGCTCAGCAGCGATGTGAAGCTCCCGGCGCCGCCGCAATCGACGCCGATCGGACCAAGGAACTGCGGCGCCGCGGCGGGGAAGTGCCGGAACCCGTCGTGCTGAGCCGACGCGCCGCCGCCGGGTGAGGCGGTGCGACAGCGCTTGGCGTTCTTCCGGCTTCCGCCGCCGACCGGGACGTCGCGGAGGGTTCCGCCGCGGGTCCAGTAGCGGCGGCACGAGCGGCAGAAGTGGCGCGGCTGGGAGAAGTTGTAGTTGTTGTAGTAGCAGAACTTGGTGTTGGCGGAGTCGCAGCGCGGGCAGGGGAGGGGCTCCGGGGGCGGCGGCGCGCCGGAGATTTCGCCGAGCTTTGTCGCCTTTCGCTGGCATGTGTCCGTCCCCATTTTATTTTTATTTTTGTCGATGCGAGTGAGAGTGGAGACAGGGAAGAGAATCTTTGTAGGCAGAGGTTTTTTGATTCTGTTGTTGAGAAAGCTACAAAATGTGTAACTATTAAGTGTGATTTTGAGTATTTATATTACAAAATGTATACAGTAAATTCTATTTTTTCATTATCAATATTTGTTCAAATTACATTAAATTATATATGGAGAAAAAAGTTAATAATAGTATTGTTATTCAAATTTAATTATGGAGAAAAAAGTTATCATTATTTTTTAATGTAAATTATAAATTTTTGATTTGAATAGTTCTAAGAGCACGTTTGGGTGAGCTTTAAAAGAGCTTATTTGGATGGTTCTCTTGATTTCTTCTGGGGTCTGGAGACTATCCAGGTTTAGATCAGGGATCTCGCCCGTTGTTATCTGGGTCCTTAAGGCTTCTCGCTTCTTCTCTTGTATGGCCCTACGCTGCTCTT
>JACOMQ010001041.1:0-32958 GCA_014843705.1 Euphrasia arctica
CGAATATTCCGATCAAGGTTGCAAAGTGAAAACCCGTATACATGGGGTTGCAAAGTGTTACGAAATTCCGATTAGGTTGCAAAGTGTAAAAAACCCTATACATGGGGTTGCAAAATGTAATAAACCCTTTTTTTTTTAAATTACAATTTTTGTCCTGATTAAATATAAT
This sequence comes from Euphrasia arctica, assembly GCA_014843705.1. NCBI lineage: Eukaryota > Viridiplantae > Streptophyta > Magnoliopsida > Lamiales > Orobanchaceae > Euphrasia > Euphrasia arctica. Next base: position 170 of record JACOMQ010001041.1, read on the forward strand.
TTAAATTATTTTCATTGGCATAATTGTTGTGCAAATTTGCATTTTGGGTCCTATAATTTTGGTGTTGTTGCAATTTTAGTCCATATTTAAGAAGTTGAGATTTGTAAAATAAATAACCTCTTTTAAAAACAATAATGGAGTATATTACATATTTAAATTTACTTTAGTTATATGAACAAACAAATCTTAAATATAAACTCTATATAACTTTCTCAAAGTTACAGTACCAAATTGAAAAATAATTTAAAATGAGACAAAAATTGCAATAACCTCAAAGTTAGAGGGCTAAAATTTCAATTTTGCCTAATGTTCATCTTTCTGGCATACCAACTAACCACAGCAAATAAGGCAAACACAATGGAATTTATCCTTAAATCCGATAGATACAGCTCAACTACAAGGCAAACTCATGTCCAAATGATCGTGCTAATAAGAAAAACTACAAAAATAGATTTAAAGAAAAATATCAACAATCTAGAGTTTTTTCTTTAATTTTTTGTTTTTCCGAATTCCATCACACATTATTCACTTTACATTGATACATAAATAACTGTCAAAATATCCATTATATGTAAACCCCTTTGTAATTTATTCACCATCTATTTTACAACTAATGATACAACAACATGCACACAATCACAGTTCAAAACATTTATTGAAAAGGCACAACAGCAACAGTGGCAAAGTATTGGTCAGCTATTTCTCACAAGCTTGCAGATGGAGGTGGCGGCATAGCAGAAGCAGCAGCAGCAGCAGTTACTGGATCCTGATTATTAGAATCACTTCCCATTCTTTTCTTCACCTCAAGCTTAACTTCTTTACCAGGCTCTACATTCTTTTGCTCCTTCACCATTACAGGTTGGAACTGAAACAATGAATCGAAGTCATACATATTAGTAGTTAGACTATCGAACTTAAATATGACTGCCAAGTCATTGCGCGCACACGCACATATATAAGTACCTGGTAAATAGAGTATATCACATTCCTTCTTATCCGTGCCATCATATCCACAAAAAGATTGTATCCCTCGAGTTTGTACTCGATGAGTGGGTCCCTCTGTGCATATCCCCGTAGACCTACAGCTTGCTGAACAAATTTTAGAGCTTGCAAGTGTTCCTTCCATAAACGGTCAATGTTGGTCAATATTAGGAACTTTTCTGCCTCTTTCATCAAGCCTGGAGCCTCTTTTTCCACTATTTCCTAAATATTCCAGGAGAGAGTAAAAAGGGTCATCATCGACTCCGTAAGAATTCATCATTGGCTTATTAACTGATGTAGTTATACTATTACAGTATGTCATCTTGACAACAGTAGTTATATCAGAGTATCTGACACCCATAGAATAGAAGTTAAACTACTTATAAGCAAATACCCGTTTCAGCATATATGTTTCACGCCCACGAAGGTGCAGATAATCTCTTAATTCCTCATAATTGGAGCATTTACTTTCCAATAAATCAGGGGTCAAATCATCCAAAAGGTAGCAGTACCTACACAAATACCAAGCTAGAGTTTAAATATCAACCTCAATTGACAAGCATAACAATTTACTTGGTTTAGTACAGGCTTCATCGACACAAGTGACAAAATCTAGACGCAATTAGGGAAATAAAAATCAGTTACAAGAGAAATAAATTGATGATCTCAGAAACTTACATAGGAAAATACCCTTGGAGTAAAAGCCATGTGCATACAGATCAACGACATGACCATTAGAAACTTGGGAAAGGGGAATGGTTACCACAAGGTTCAAGATCTCTACCATTACTTTAAATAAAATAATCAACAAGTAAGATTCAGATTTCGAACAATCATCTACGAACTGATAAGGCGTGGCAACAGAGATGATCCAGCTTTGAAATTGGCCGAGTAAAATACCAACTTATCCATCATATTAAAATTTTAGAAAACAATTGAAATATATGATACTAGGGCATCATATACTACTGCAAGCTGCAAGAGTGAATAAAAGAGTGATGCTGTGTTTAGATCTATTGGGCAGCATATAATCTAAAAATGATGATTAATTTGACTTTGCATGATTGCAGGAATAAGGATCTCAACTTACTGCTTTAGTTTTGATATAAGCTTCTCAAATTCCCAGCTTTCTCTGGGAGCATCAGAACCAATATTTGCCTATTGCATTATTAAGAAGAAGAAAAAAAATACTCAGTTGTAGGAAACCAAACCTTAGGCATGACTTATAACAGAGTTCGAATAGATTACCTCAAGTATATCATCCATTGTTAATTCAGTATATTCAATTAGGAGAGATTGGAGATCCTCAGATTCCAAGGCTCGCCGTCTCTCAGTATATACTCGATCCCTTTGGCTATTCAAAACCTCATCATATTCAAACAACTGCTTTCTAATGTCAAAAAAGTAATTCTCCACTTTTCTCTGAGCTTCATCTAGTGCTTTCGTCAACATCTTGGATTCAATTGGTAAGTCTTCAACTCTAAAAGCTCTCATCAAACCCTATAGGTTACAAATTACAATAGTATTAGCATATGTATAATTGTATCCCTCACAGTCACAGAAACAAGAATAGATGACTACGGCCAAAATAACCTGAATCCGATCACCACCAAATATGCGAAAGATGTTATCTTCAAGACTAAGAAAGAATCGGGAGCTTCCAGGGTCTCCCTGTCTGCCACTACGACCACGCAGCTGTACAGAAATAACAAGAAACAATCACAAGGAAGATAAAAAAAACAAGTTAGTTAATTAAATCACATTCTTGTCACAATTGAAGCAATGTATCGCATACCTAAACACATGGAAGCTATTAAAGCCATACCTGATTGTCTATCCGGCGTGACTCATGGCGTTCAGTACCTACAACATGAAGTCCACCAGCTGACACAACCTATCGTGACATTAAACAACTTTGGTCATTCTTTCTTTGAAGGAATTGAGGGTTACAGAGGGGTGCTCGCAAGCCCCTCTAGTTTTCCATTAAGGAATTAATTAATTTACCAATTACCTTTCTCCTCTCTTCCTCTGTGTAAACCTTATATTCATTAACAATTTCCAGAAATGCATTTCGTAGCTTTGAAACAACTTCATCCTGGACAGGACTCTAAACATCCAAGGGCTTGATTTGTTAGTTATGAGCACATACATATATCATGCCAAATCTCTTCAGCCACGGTCAAATAATATTTTAGCTTGTAAGAAGCCAGTCTTTCACCAAAAATTACCTTTTCGCAAGAATATGACAACCGCTCTTCTGCTTCAAGTTCAGTTAATGACCTCTGACCCCATGTTTTGGTAGCCAATTGCACGGCTTCCTCGGCCGATTTCAACTTCTCCTTTGACAGCATACATGGAAACAGGCTCTCATTTACCTGAAGCGTGATTCAGTGACAACAAGCTGACTACGCATATTGAAACAAGGTAGACGTACAGAGATTCAGATAAATTAAACATGCCCAACCTTCCATGATTTCTTTGGAGGAGGTTTCTTTACAGAAACAAAAACTCCTTCAGCTGGCCTTACAACTCTGCATCACTTTAGTCAGTTATCAACATGTAATCATAAACAGGCATTCAACAAAGTAAAGTGACTTTTTCATCATAACAACAGTGTGTAGATGACCCACCAGATACCATTTCTCACAAATTTGCAGAACAATGATATCATTGTCATCTAACATGACAAGTGTTTTTTCAAGGTAAAGCTTCAAAAAATAATCATCCTTTGTATATATGACTATAAATGAAATGCATAAAATTACTTGGAGATACTTCATACCACGAGAGGACTTTGTAAAATACAAAAATTATATGAGTGATTGTATCATTTGTATGTGAAATCGATGTAATGTTGCAGGGCAGCTCATACACACTAACACATTCATATCATTCATATATTGGTATTTGATAAAGTTGAGGTTGAGAAGATACCTTGGCATCAACATCTCACGTAACTTCAATCTTGCCATAAATTCTGCATTACCACCAAGGATTATGTCAGTTCCACGACCAGCCATGTTCGTTGCAATTGTAACTGCCCCAAGACGACCACTCTGAGCCACAATTTCAGCTTCCCTTTCCACATTTTCTGGTTTCGCATTCAGAACCTAAGAGAAATAAATTAAATGAGATCATCCGCCCCAAAAATGGGTTGGGTGGGGGAAGGCTAATATATGTTTTATCATCAAACTATCAATATCGCAAAACAAAACATGGATATGTTAATTGTTTACACCAACCTCGTGTGGAACACCAGCTTCACGGAGCTGTCCTGACAATGCATCGCTCTGCTCAACACTAGTTGTGCCAACGAGAACTGGTCGACCTGTTTTGTTCATCCGAGAAATTTCTACTACAACAGCTCTCCATTTCCCTGTAGTTGCCCTGAACACTACATCCGAGTCATCCTTCAGGGTGTGGAAAAGAATAAAAGTTAATAGAATCTCTTAACAACTAATCAAGATGTAAAAATGAAAAAACACATTGCATTGACAAAACAAACTATGTATTTCCCCCAAAAAATAAGTGTAATTCACCAAGCCAATAAGGTGGCCTAAAATAATTAAGAAAGAGACACTCCAATTTACTTCATAGCTTTCTCAGTCTAAATCCAAACAACACAGAAACACGCCAATTTCTTGATGAAAAAAGGCATGCGCACATACACACACATTTAATAATAAAAAAAACCTTTCTTATCATGGGCTTGTTTGTGGGAACAATTGTAACTTTGAGCTTGTATATGCTCTCAAACTCTGCCCTCTCTGTAGCAGCAGTGCCGGTCATACCACAAAGTTTTGGAAACTACATGCAGCATTGAAACAAATCATCAGAACTCAGAAGAATTTACATCCGTGACTGAAAAATAACTCAATAAAAAACACAAAACCTGGAGAAAAAAGTTTTGGTAACTAATTGAAGCCAAGGTCACAGTTTCATTTTGTATGGGCAGCCCTTCTTTTGCTTCAACTGCCTGGTGAAGTCCATCACTCCAGCGTCTCCCCTATGAGAAATAAATTAATTATAATTTTCAAATCCAGGAACTAGGAAGCAAGACAAAATTCATTTAAGAAAGCAATGGGAATGGGAAAAAATTAAAAGTGTCTGTCTAGCGGAATAATTATTTTTGAATAAACAGTCTGATGCTTAGAATCGCAACACAAAATAACATAAGTTTACAAGGAAATAAGCTCATTGAACAAGTGTTTACCACCCAATTTAGCAATTATAAGAAGTCTACACTCATCTGTTGGCATATTTTTTCGAAACAAACAGCCACTAACAATATAAAGTTTCAGCACTAGAAGAAAGATTAATAATTGCATTCTGAAAATTTTATATTTTGACGTGTATGAAGTCTTTTACGTCACTGATAAGGACAGTGTACAGTCAAGACAGAAAGATGATCATGCAAACAATCTTAAGCATACACAATCACCAAGTTTGTACAAGATACTGATTGTAGAACTTAAAACTGCTCACACTTGCACATGTGTGCAAGTAAGCAAAACCAAGAGCTTGACCAAGAAATACCACGTAATATAGATATGTGGACACCGGAAGGGTGGGGGTGGGAAGGGAGGGATGGATAACATCAGTAGTCTCAGATGTCAGATAGTATATGTAAACTTGTTCATTTTCTTTCCTTTTCATTTCTCTAAGAATTAAAAATTTAGCAAGGAAGTCACCTGCATCACTCGGCCAGTAAATTCATCTACTATAAGGACCTCCTTGCCTCGGATTATATAGTTCACATCTTTAAGGAAAATTTCCTTAGCCTTTACAGCATTTAATATAAACGACGCCCACTGCTCTCTTGGATCATATAAGTCTTTTACATCCAAAATTTCCTCAGCATCTGCATAACCCTGTTCTGAAAGTAAAACTGATTTCTGTTTCTCATCGACCTGCACACGTCACAATATTCCAGTTGAGAGGTTGTTACACATTGTCTCAGGCTATACCACATGAATAGAGAAATACAATGGTATACCACAAATTCACGTATCACAAACTGATATCAATAAGATCAATTTTAAATATTTATTGACCTTAAAACTTACTCCATAATTTTGCAAAAAATCAGCACTCACAACTCAGACCAAAATTGTAGTTTGTTTCGTCACAGTTCCTTACTAGAAGATATAGTATAGGTGGCTATCTATCAAATGAATTAAGCGTCAAAAATAATTATGCTAGCTAGTTTAACTTCTTACAGTGTAATGTATATCTCGTTCAAAGGCTGTGGCTATCTTAGCTGCTTTATAGTAGCGATCACTTGGTTTGTCCGCAGATCCTGATATGATGAGAGGAGTCCTTGCTTCATCAATCAGAATAGAGTCAACCTCATCAATCACACAGTAATTGAAACCCCTCAAGACAAGTTCATCAACACTCTGTAAGGTCAAAATAACCATTTCAGCCAAGCAAATAATTTCAGAAAAGCATGCAAAGAGATCATAAATGGATTCACAAAGCAAAAAGAATTACTTTCCGTGGCAAGATTATCTCTCAAGTAATCAAAGCCCAGCTCACTATTCGTAACATATGTGATGTCACATAGGTAGTTTTCCCTCCTCTGTTCACTTGTCATATTCTCTGCGAAGAACAACTTGCCGTCAGGTGTACTTTATGATTTTTTCGAATCAGAGTTAACATGGAATATTCTAGATACTTTTCTTTGACATGATCAAAGCAAGATATCGTCAAAGATAATGAACATATGGGGATGGATTATGATGGGGTAGGTAAATATAAAACAAGTCACTTGAAAGACGTACGCTGAATTAATCCAACCTTCAATCCAAGAAAACGTGGAACTTGACCAACCCATTCGCAATCTCGTCGAGCCAAATAGTCATTAACAGTGACAACATAGACTCCTTTCCCAGCTAATGCATTCAGAAAAGCAGGCAATATAGCAACAAGTGTTTTTCCTTCTCCTGTTTTCATTTCAGCTATTTCTCCTTTGTGGAGAACCATACCACCTGGGCAGCAACATACAAATAATCGAGTCAAATAACATCAGCACCAGAACATTATACTACTATGTAATATCTTTTATAGAGAACCAACCTATCAATTGTACATCAAATGGGCGAAGGCCCAAAACCCTTTTAGAAGCCTCTCTCACCACGGAAAATGCTTCCTTGAATCAACGGCAGACTCTATCAAGACTGGTAAAAAATGAACAATACAGAGCAAATAAAAACACTCAAATTGACATACAGGTAAAAGGGAATCCAGCGAATCGCCGCGGGCAGCGCGTTGCTGCAAGGTCGATGTCCTCTGCTTCAACTCGGAATCGGAGAGAGAGGAAATCTCGGGCTCCATTTGGTTGATGAGTTCCACCGTGTTCGAATAGAGTTTCCTGGTGGACTCGCCGGTGTCTGTGCCGGTCCCGAAAATGCCGCCGAGCAAACCACCTAATGCTGCCGCCACTGGGCGCGTCCTCGGCCTCTTAACTCTCGCGCTTCGTCCAGCTCCGACGCAGCTTTGTCTTTGGAATAGTAGTTTGGGGTTTTTGAGTAGAAAATAATTTCCATGGAGGACGAAATTGGGAGGCAGCGCGGAAGGAATTCGGGTGGCGAATTGCGGTGCTACTGCCATCATTAATCTAGCTGCTCAGTCCGTCCTTACTCAAGTGCGAGCAGCGCGCACACACAGAGTGAGAGATGAGGCCTGAAATTCACAAAACGGGGAGAGAGATAAGAAGACAACATTACCGAATTCCTATTTAATATTATAATTTAATTTTGTATTTATAAATATTTATTACTATAATTTTCATATAGATTATTAGTAGTACACTCCCTCTCTCTCATAATTTTCGTGCAATACTTTGATTAAGATTTTTTTTTTTTTTTTTTACTTTTTGACTAAAAAAAAAGAGAAAAAACGTATTTTTAAATTAAAAAATAGAGTAGTTGTGAGTAAAGTTTATAAATTAAGTGTATAATGTAAAGGTAAAATTGTATTTTCAAATAGAAAAGTAAGAATGTTTATTTAGTTTTTTGAATGTATCAACTACAGTTAAAACTCTATAAATTAATACTCGATTGGTTAATAACTTCTCTAAATTAATAGAATCATTCGGTCCCGACTTGGTCTTTTAAATGAAAAAAATACTCGATAAATTAATAACCTCTCTAAATTAATAAAATTTCACGATCTCGAGGCTATTAATTTATAGAGGTTTTACTGTATTATGGTACATCTCAAAAAGAAATTAGTGCATGTATTGTGAGAGGGAAAAAGCATTAAATAATCCCTCCTCTTATACCATGAAATTTAGTTGTCAAAATTGTATTTCACGGAGCTTGACTATGTCTTACCAAGCAATCTCAGCATATGCTGCAAAATGATTCCACATATCGAACTCCAAAACTCAATTGCCAAGGGATCATTTGTTTTCCAACTTTAATGTATATGTGCAAGGCTGACGATAAACTTGAATGTGATTTTATATAGAATTTCCTGTTACTCTTCGTGTTTGTGGTTCTTTTTCTGCCCTATAGTCGAGCTAATGAGAAAAATGTTGGGATCAAGAGACGAGTCTCCTCCGAGGAATACAAAGGGCATTCGATCAATGCATTAATTTGGCCAAAATGAATACTTGGTAAGTTTATACAATCTAATTTTTTTATAGATTAAAATATGTAAGAGCTTCCTCCAAACAAAGAAGTCATTGACATAAATGTTTTGTGATAGAAGATGATATATGAAATTTCGGAGGTGTAATTCGAGATAAGAAAAGTGTGGCACAAACTATTGGTGTTTTGTTGAATGTGTTGAGCTTATGCTATGTATGAACATATCGTTTTTACAAAATGAACATATCGTTTTATTTCGTAAGATATACATATCGTTTTTACAAAATAATAGAGCAGTTGAATTGAAAACGGTGAGGTCTTAAGTTCGAACTCGAGACATTCCAATTCACATATAAAAAAAACGATGTTCACAAGTTATTTTTTAAACGTATTTAATTATATACAATTTTTTTAAATGAGCATTAATTTGTCAAAACTTGAAGATATGAATACTGTATTAGGAAATTTTTGATTGAAATAACATTTAAATGGGAAAGAGAAAAAGTGCTACATTGTAAAAAAGAAAAAGAATTTGCCCAAATATAAGAAAACTCATCAATCAATTAATCAATCAGACATTTTGAGAAAAAAAATGGAACACAAAACCGAGAGAGAACGTTCATATCCATATTCTTCATCCCTTACAAGGATTGTATTAGTAACCTTTGATGTATTTTTTATTTATTTTAATGTTTGGTAAAAATATTTTTGCCCAATAAAATAAGCAATAAATTTGGTGTTATCCAGTACTAGTATTTTATGATTCATGCCAATCGGTAACGAGCGGTTTTCACGGATTGGCCAGCTCCATGTTGTCGGTCGGTTGCCACTTTCCCAAAATTAAAATTACGAATCCGACCCACCGGCCGTTAAATTGACTTCCCCATTCCAAACCCTAATCATCACCACCACCACCATCACCGTCGTCCTCTATGGATCCTTCAGCAGCAGCAGGGCTCGAGGACCATCGCGCCGCCCCCACCAACGGCGACATCAGCCACCTCCCCAAAAAGCTCAAGCCCTCCTTCATAACCGATTCCGAAATCCGGGAGGAGTTCGCCCACCACCAGCTCGGCGTCGCCCGAATCAACAACGGAAGCTTCGGTAGCTGCCCCGCCTCCATCATCGCCGCCCAGAAGCGATGGCAGCTCCGCTTCCTCCGCCAGCCCGACGATTTCTTCCTCAACCACCTCCAGCGCCAAATCATCCACTCCCGCACCGCCATCAGGGATCTCATCAACGCCGACCACGTCGACGAGGTCTCCATCGTCGACAACGCCACCACCGCCGCCGCCATCGTCCTCCAGCACGTCGGCTGGGCCTTCGCCGAAGGCCGCTTCCAGAAGGGGGACGCCGTCGTCATGCTCCACTGCGCTTACCAGGCCGTCAAAAAGTCCATCGAGGCTTACGTGAAGCGCGCCGGCGGCTCCATCATCGTCGTTCACTTGCCCTTCCCCGTCAAGTCCGATCAAGAAATCATATCTCAATTCCGAAAAGGCTTGGCTAGAGGTAAGGCCAACGGTAGGAAAGTTAGGCTAGCGATAATCGATCATATAACGTCAATGCCCTGTGTTGTGATTCCTGCTCGCGAACTCGTTCAGATTTGTAGAGAGGAAGGCGTGGAGCGTGTTTTCGTGGATGCTGCTCACGCCATTGGTAACATCCATGTCGATGTGAAGGAAGTCGGGGCTGATTTCTATGTCAGCAATTTGCACAAATGGCTATTTTGCCCTCCCCCCGTCGCGTTTTTGTACTGTCGAAAGTCGCCTGTTTCCCCTGATCTGCACCACCCCGTAGTTTCTCACGAGTACGGGAATGGGCTAGCCATCGAAAGCGCGTGGATCGGGACTAGGGACTACAGTTCCCAGCTTGTTATCCCTGAAGTATTAGAATTCGTTGATAGGTTCGAAGGAGGGCTTGAGGGAATTCGGACGAGGAACCATGATAAGGTGGTAGAAATGGGCCGAATGTTGGCTGAGGCTTGGGGAACAAATCTCGGTTCTCCACCGGAGATGTGTCCCAGCATGGCGATGGTCGGCTTGCCTTCGAGATTGGGAGTCTTGTGCGATGACCATGCATTGAACTTGAGATCGCACTTGAGGGAAATTTTTGCAGTGGAAGTGCCTATACATTATCAGGTGCCTAGAGACGGGGAAAATGGAGTCGTGGACGGAGATTGTTTAACGGGCTATGTTCGAATTTCTCATCAGGTGTACAATACTCTCGATGATTATATCAAGCTGAGAGATGCTATTAGTCAACTTCTTCGAGATGGAGTGACTTGTGAAAAACTCCAGAGTCCTTGAAAAGGTTTGTAATCATGTGCAATGGCTTTGTGTTTATGCGAAAAAATATGAAAGATGTGAACTAACAACTGAGTCTCGGTATTGCATGCTTTAAAATGGACTAGACCTAGGAGCTTAGTGAAAGACACTTTCATAGCACACCATTTCCTCTTGTGATTTGGTTAATTTGTGTAGATTTTTAGTTGTACTTTCTCTATTAAACTAGCCGAGCTTGGATGATTTTCAAAAAACATATTGGTACCCGTGTGCAGAGATTCTGAGGCTGATTGACCACAACAATCTTTGTGTTTTGCAGTTTGTTGTTGAAGAAGTAGAGAAATGTTTAATTGACTTGAATAAAACGTTATGTTTAGACATCATCTTCGTCATGCTCTTAAATGTGAAGGACTCCAATGAAGGAGATCAGAAAAGCTTTGGACGAATGATGCCTCCAATGAGTAGCGAAGAAGCAGAGATGATAGTTATGTGTTTACATACATACCCAAAGTGTTTCTTCTGTTGGATTTGTAACACCTGCTTACCTACATTGAAAGCTAACATCTTTTTTCTTGCTTTTGTATAAACTCATATAGTCATATGACAATAAATTCGTAACAATTTGTTCATTCTCTTCTCCTTGCACGTGGGTCCTGGGTGAGAGGCGATATAATACTCTGGATATCTTCGTTGCTTGGAGCGAGACTCGTGTTGGAAGATCTCTCCCGGGCTTGCAGAGTTGGCTCGAAATATGCTACTGACATCTTAAAATTTGACAAAACCAACAGCATATATGCATCCATTAATTTTTTTTTTGATAAGGAGGAGAGACGAGAAACTCCACCCCATCCGATCGGAGGTCCCTCGATTGGGTAGGATGTAAATCGAGGGATGTGCCCGAGTAGCAGACACCTGTGCGAGAGAGCCAACAGGTCGAACCCCAGGACAAACCTTCATAATATTTCAATGAAAATTTGCCCCACCCGAGGTTCGAACCTTGCGTCGCCGGGGAATTTCACCCAAATCATCACAGGCCTTACCACTCAGCTATGCCCCTGGAGACAAACCTTCATAATATATGCATCCATTAATTAATCACATGTTGATTAATGCTTTGCTTGGTGATTTGAAATATTTTTGTGATGATGTTGCTTGTGAGTCTCACAAATTATTTTTAAATTACCAAAATCAACATATATTCATCAAATTATAATGTTGGAATTATTATAAATTGTATTTTAATAATTCATGTATTTTGACAAATTCTACATTAAAATCTTGGTAGTTATCATAAAATTTTTTAATTATAAAAAGAATTGGGAAAGATCATTGGTTTAGCACATTCTCAATTTTTTTTAATAGTTTGTGATTTAATTTTAATAAGAAATTTCATTAGTCTTCAATCAAACACCAACTCCAAAAAGAAATTTCATTAACTTATCACTGTGATTGATTAGGGTTCGATTCACAATCTTTCCTTCCAATTAAAGCGGAACGCTTGAGAGTAGAACGACGGACTGGAAAATGGCGGATGATGAGGAGCTGCTCCCGCCGCAAATTAGGCTTATGAGCTTCGTCTCCGAAACTCAGGTTTCCCCCAATTATTCATAATAATAATAATTACTATTATAAAGTGCTTTCAATTTATGCTTCGTTCTTGTTCATGAATATAATGAGCGATTTCAGTTGGAAGAAGCTCGGAGAACTCGAGGACCTCGAGTCGAGGATGGTACTGCTCAGAGGGATAGGCCCCTTTTCGAGGTCTGCATCTCCCGATCTTATTGTATATTCAATCGCCATCACTTTCGCGTTACGAATTGTGTTCTGAATTTTGTTTTTTTGCTTGCCCACATTCGATTGTGATAAAATGCTTTTCGTTTCCTATTGGAAATTGCAGATTCTACAGGAAAACAAGGATAAGAAAGATGCTGAGTTCAATGAACGGTTCAAGCACAGTGAGTTCTTGCCTTTTGTTTTGCACCTATTCTTCATGTTCGGCCTTTTCCACACACATGTTCTTGTTTTTGGTTTTGCACGTATGCTTCGTGTTCGACATTTTCCACACGCATGTTCTTCTGCACACACGTCACGCCTTGTAAAATCAGTTCGTATTTTTCTCTTGCAGGACCACCGAAAGCTCTTGATGAAGACGAGACTGAGTTTCTTGATAAAATAGAACTGGTGAGGCTTCGTGTGCTATGTGCTTATTATTTGTCATGAATATAGTGAAGTTGGTAATTGTCATTGTTTGCATGAGTTCAATCACTCGAACTCGAGAATATGACGTACATTCGGTAATAAGCTGTAGAATAATTTTCCACCAAATGAGAAAAGGGGCTTTAATTGTTGGAATAACGATTGCTGATCACATTAGATGAATCGGTCCCAGTCATCCTGCACATGCCTCTTTTTGTTTTCCCGTGTACTAGGCTTTTATACTCGAGGTGTACGTTATATAAATCTGTACTTTCTTGCATATGAATTTTGAAGGAACTGGCAGTTCCTTTTATGCATACTTACTTCAGGGGTAGTTTTTTTTTTACTTTTGAGTACCAAATTTAGCTTTTGATTCCTCCATACAGTCAAAGAGAGAATATGAGCGACAAATGGCAGATGAAGAAGATCAACAGCTTCGTAGTTTTCAGGTTTATTTCTTATAAATTCTCATCATCATTTATATCAATTTGACATATAGCATAATCAATTGTATTTTTTTAGGCAGCAGTGGCATCTCAGTCTACGGTTGTACACGAGCTTAAGGAAACACCACCAGTTCCAAAAAATAAGGTGCTTTGACATTTATATAATTCTACTCGTATTAATTTTGTTTATTTTGTCACTTATGAAGGTAGTTAACATGCTATAGCAAAAGGGACCAGATGCCCAGTATATATTGAACAAGTCTTATAGCCTCTTCTTTTCATATGTGGTGTAGGATAAAGATTCAGTAGTGGGAAGAAAGAATCCTCCTCCGTCTCGTTCGGTAGGCATGCTAATCAAAGTGAAGCCGCAAGCCAAGAAAGCGAAAGTGGATACAAAGGAGGAGCCAGTTAAGCTAGTTGTTGATAGTGGTAGAGAAACTCACAGTGTTGATGCGCCCAAGGCTGTAGCTATTAGTGGTTTGGTTTCATATAGTGATGAAAGTGAGGACGATGAATGAATGACATTGTGTTTGCTTAGTTTTTGTAATGCTCTGTTTATTTTTTCTTAGAAACTGACAAAAATTATTAAATGTCATTGTGGAGTCAGCTGCTTTGCAAGAATATTGAAGGTGCATAATATATTTTTAATTTATAAGTTCTAGCCTTCACAATTCAATCGATTTTGACTGGAAAATATCTCGATCTCTCGACAGTTCAACAGGTTTTGATCGAAAAAATGTCTAAACTTGATGAGTATACATGTGAATTTGATGGTAGTTAAAAGATGGTTTGTGATGTTATCCGAACATAACTTTTCATAGGAAGAATATGTTATTAGATGGTCCAAAAATTTCAAACGTGTCACACATCCCGACCACGGAAGACTCGAGTATTTAATTAATTGGGAAATTTTATTTTATTTTATTTTAGAAATCACAATTGAATTTGGGTTTTTGGAGTTGAAGAAAACAAAATCATATCATAAGATATGTTGCAGTTCGAGGAGGCCAAAATCTTGCTCGGTTTATCCTCCGGTGATATTCCCTCTCCTTCTCAGGTAAAACCTACCTTCTCCAATCGCTTTATTACACAACGATCAACTTCAATTATAATTTTGAAAAACAAAATAAAAATAAAGAAAAAAAAATTGATTAATGTAGTGTAGGTTAAAGCTGCCTACAGAAGGAAGGCTTGGGAAACTCACCCTGATCGATTTCCTGCTCATGAAAAAGCTCAGGCTGAACGCAAATTCAAATTGGTATCTTAATTTGTTATTACACTGATTATCACTCCATGAATTATCATTTTAATTTGTGTCTGGATCATACCAGGTCTCGGAAGCCTACACTTTCTTAAACTCTGGTAAATAAATTATTGGATCCTTTTTGTCTTCATCTGGGATAGTTTAATGAAAGTTTTTGATTCATTTAATTGAACTTGTAAGGATTATATGTGGGTTTTACTTTTACAGGGGGGAGAAACCCACAAAGTGTACCGACAGCGTCGTATTCGTGGGTCGTGAAAACTGGCGGAAGAAGAGCACACGGAAGAGGAAGAAGAAATGTGAGACTTGCTTCGGTTCCTTTCCTTGCGATCATTCTGGGTGCTGTTACGCTCGGTGGATCGACTGCTTCCAGGTGTGTTTTCGTTTTCATCTTTTTGTGTAGTAACTGAAAAGAGAAAATGCAATCATTTGGTTTGTGATATATATTTGGTGCATATCAGGGCTTACAAAAGACAGCAGGAAGCACAGCCTTCGTGCAATCCTTTTCTCCCTTGAGGATCGGCGGTCGGGTTTCTGTACAAAATGGGCATTGCTTCCGAGTTGCATGAATCGAGAGTACGATGATGTATGTGCCTGCTAAGTTTGTTATGCAGACGATTTGAAATACATATAACTACAGTTCAGTGTATCTTGATATCCCCTTAATTTTAACCTATATAAGGGCTGGGTTATTAGTTCTTACAGTCTTGTTCATCGACACAAAGGTTTATATATCGCCTACAAACGTATATTATGCGACGTATGATGCATTGCATATTGTAAACAGTTGAATTATACCCTACTAACCAAAATAAGAAGAGAGTAAACAAACTGCAGAACAATTAAACTCTTGCTGATGTCAACTTGATGGCAAAAATAAAGTCTACAGCTTAATCCATAATATTCTCTAAAGCTACAATCAAAACTCGATATGAACAGTTAAGACTGTCAATAAAATTCTCGAAAAATTCTCTTTGAATATCAAGTATACTTGGATGATGACTTCCTCCAGGAAAATTAACGAATATTCACCTCTGCCCATCAAAACAATTGAAATTGAAAATTTGCAAGCTATGTTCCGGAGATTGCTGTCCACCCATCAAGAGAGAAAGAAACGAATTGCAGCTGCTGCTATGTACCCGTGGCTTAATTGAACACTAAAACAAAGGCAGACACTAACCAAGAAATCAAGAAGAAGTATCAATGTCATGTTTGGTTTCTGAAATATCAATCATAATAGGTTGCCATCCCAGGTTTGCAATCTTGATCCATTGCCTCGTGGTAATTATCATGTTCAAGATCCGAAGAACCTCTCCCAACGGAAGTGTTTTTAAGCACGACTTTTGAAGAATCAAAGCTGCATCATACCTAAAAAACAAATGCAATGGTAAATATCAATCAGGTCACACCATCTATCTACTTTTTGTTTCAAAAGAAGTTAAAAACAAGCAAAAACCAACTAAATTACCTGCACTCAGATGCTAATAACGCCAAACGGCCAGCAGAAGAAGTTATGAAGCTGTGAATTGAATCCCACGTAGATTTTGGGTAGTCTCCAACAGTACCCCCAATAGGATTTTCGCATGGCCACAGCCTCTCAATCCTACCAATATAAAGCTCCATGTTGCCCAGTTGTCGCTTGACTATCATTTCTTGGTCAAGGCCACATTTTAAAGCCTTTTTCACATCAGTTTTGCGGTACTTTGGATCACCATAACGGACACAGTCAATGATATTTTCTTCAGTAGGCACGATCTTCTCAACTTTCAAAGTATTCAAGCTTCGAAAGATTACAGCTATAAGACCTTGGACATATTGAGATGGAAGATTCTCATTACCGTCCATCTCTTTCCCACGGAGAGTCAACTGGCTCGACAGCAACTTAGTCACGTTTCCAGTAGTGCCGTCCAAGCATGAATTTTCTTCACTTTGATGGTTGGAAATAGGGTCATTAGATCCTTCTGGTCTTGAAAGAACTGATTTGACTGTTGAATTATTATTGCGAGAAATCGAACTCTCTGGAGCATAGGGAAGTTGAGCCATCTGATCGTGTGAATTGTCGACATTGCTGTTTCTAGATGGTGGGGCAGGGGCATCATTCATACTCCCATGAGCTGCATTTGGGATAGAATTATTTGACGACCCAACAGCACTTGAGATTGCACCAAAGAATTCGTGAGGTGCTTTCATAACATGTTTTGCCACCGGTTTACATTCCGTGTGGGGGTGGGAGCACTGAACGTCTTTACTTTCTTGAACGCTATTAGTCAGTATCGCTGCTGTGTTAGCAGTTTCAGCAATATCTCTAGCAGGAGTAGTTGACTTCTGAACAGCAAGTTGATTTGATAGAACGTTTTTCACATAGACTGAATTCGAAGCTGGTATGATACCATCAGCACTTTTGTAAGGGAGTCCTCCGTTGAGGAGGGTTGTCCATTGCCACACATACTTAGCTGCAGCAGCAAGGGCAGCGGATGCTTTAACGGGCTGTGCCAGAAGGATATTATACCTCCGCATGCGCAACTGATGGAGAGCATTCGAGAAATCCCTGTCGCCCGAAATGAGCAAATAATTTGCCGGAGCAGGATTGTCAACCGCCCAAAACAGCATGTCGACTAATATTTTCTTGTCACTAGCATCTTTAGCTCCTGTGGCAGAGGACACAAGCAACAAATGGACAGAAAATTAACACTGTCAATAACAAATTCAACTAAATTTTCAACAAGACAATGGGAAGCCCTAAACATTTATTAAATCACTTCACAATCAAATTGGAACAAATAAAACAGTAACCCATACAAAATACACAGAAGAATCTCCTGAAGAACAAAATGAAGACAAAATCGATAGATCTATTCATGTTCATGATAACTTACATCGATGACTAGCAAGAAACAATTGACAAAATAATAATTAAAATCCATGTAAAGAAACTACAAAATTACATATCAACGCTTATACAAGGGCTTTCAGTAATAGGTGTCAAAAACAGCATTGGGTGTATGTACGTACCGGCGGGGACGTGGTTAAGAGCGATGCCGGTGCCGGAGAGAGCGTGCTGGACGGAAAAAGGGATGCGAGTGGTGTCGCCGTAGGCGGAGATGGTGGTGGGTCCACGGTAGTTCATTTTGACGAGGGCGGAGCATATGTTCTGGGCAATCGCGTGGGCGTTACAGAGCCTCGGAACCGGGCAGTTCTCTATGTCCCACCAAACCGACGTCTTAGCGGCGCCGTACGCCGCCTCCGCTCCTTCCGGCGCGGGCTGGCCGTCCCCCGCCATCACTCGCTCGTTATTATCCCTTTCCATAAGGGTTTGGAAATTTTGATAAGGGTTTCTCCCAAGGAGGATAGAGACAAAATGTAACAGTACCACACTCGACACTACTGCCACCCGCCGGAAATGCTTTGAAGTTCAGTATTTGCTAAGGTGCCCTTCAAACTTTCCGTAATTACGTTTTCGAACCCAAAGGGCAAAGTTGATTTCTTACTTGTTTCATCCTTTTTCTTTTTTTCAAATTATTTTAGGTTTTGCTCTTGTTGGTGCATTTGAGTGTTCTTTTACAATTCCCATTTAATATTTTTGAATACAAAATCACTAAAAATAGTGGGAAAAAGATTATTAACATTTTCAAACCAAGAGTTTGAATGTCAGTTGAGAGGGGTGCTTAGTGTTGGAAAAATTAAAATCAATTGTATGAGAAATAGTATTTTCTTTGTTGATTCAAACAATTCAATCAAATATTACACAGAGAACCACACTAAACAATCAAGTATTGAAGTGAAAGCATACGAATGATAAAAAAAAAAGTACCGATTATTTGGAGACGCGCATATATATATAAAGATCAAGTTGAAATTTCGTCATGTCAATTACATTAATTAACTCCCAGCTCTCATGGTGGTGTTTGGCCCGAGTTAGCTTCGATCCTCATGGTAGACCAGGTGGTCCTGGACGAGTATTTAAAAGAGGCTGGAGTGCTTTGACCACAATGCTCATGTTTGGACGAAAATCAGCTTCATATTGTACGCACAAAGCAGCAACGGCAGCCATCTACATTCGTATATTCATCATTAAACAGCAATATATTGGATATAGTACACAAGAATCGTGTAAAAAAGGCAGATGCAAAAGTGATTCTCTAATTAACTTTACCTTAGCAACAGCCTTAGGCGGGTACTCACCCCCCAGTCTGTCATCGATACATTGTCGGACCTTGTCTTCACTCAGTTTTGGTGTAGCCTGGAACGTATAATATAAACAGAGTATTTATACATGCAATTTTTATACATGTAAAGGAATAAATAAAATGGAGAAGAGTTGTGAAGTACCCATGTTACTAAACTTTGCTGTCCGCGAGGCAATGTGTGGTCGACAGGTTTGCGCCCAGTGAGAAGCTCCAGAAGGACAACACCAAAGCTGTACACATCACTCTTTGAGTTCAGCTGTCCAGTCATTGCATACCTGCCCAATCATTGAAAATTATTGTCATTATTTTAGAGGAAGAATCATTTTGGTTTAGGGAATTCCTGTATAGATTCATACGTTCAAGACCCAAGATTTCAACTTACTCTGGAGCATGGTATCCAAATGTCCCCAGGACACGAGTAGAGTGAAGACGTGCTGCCATATCAGGAGCTTGATTTGATAAGTCAAAGTCACCAATCTTAGCTACATCATCGTCGAATATAAGAACATTGCTTGACTTGATATCCCGGTGGATGATGTGAGGTTCTGCTTTTTCATGGAGATATTCAAGGCCCTTTGCAGCCCCAACTGCAATCTTAACACGTTGAACCCAAGAAAGAACAGGACCAGGTTGTGCTCCTTTAACACCTTTCCGTCCTGAAAAACATTATTACAATGTTAAATTTTTTTGAAATTAAATCAAATCAAATCAGCAAGGATTGAATAGTAAGAAAAGCTAAATAATTCACAGTTTTAGGACTGCCCTTAACAACATTTTATCGATGACCAAACCATGTTATGTCTGTGTTCTTCCTTCCATGCCTTTTCTGATATACTTAAAATTCAAGAAACACACATACAGCACAACAAAAGCCTTAACAATTACTATTGTGTCGTCATTTTTAATAGGGAGCTGGGGTTGAGATATGAGAAACTTCGTGAAACCCATTGACTAGAGGTTTGGAAATGTGGAACTGTCATTTCCAGAAGCCAAGTTTTAAGCTTTTAATTAGTTTTTTTTCTGTTCTTTTAGTTTTTTTTTAATGAATCTATAAATAACCTCAATTAAATCTCACTTTCCTTAAACTCTATACACTTAATTCTTCAGTTTACCTCGTAAATATCTGTACTCTCTTTTACATTCCAACTGTAAATTAAATCCCAATTTTAGTTCATTAATTAAGTTCAAAACCTTTTATTAACTTCTTTGTTTGATATCTATTAAGTTTAGGTTATTAAATCGTTTATAAGTTTTTTAATAGTAATCTCGATCCATATTGGGTCGGAACTCAGCAATTTCAATTTCAATTTGAATCAGGAGGTTCAAAAATCGTTGTTTTGGTTCAAACAATGCTCGAACAGTAACTGCCAGCTATGCAACTATGGAAAGCAACCTCCTACTACTTAAAACTTTTATTACTTATGAAGTGGGTACATATCTAATAATTCTACTGATACTAAATAATGCACAAGTGGAAATATGGAATAAGGAAGACAGCGCATACTGCATTCATGTAATATAATTAATTTGGAACAGTAATGTTTATAGTGCAATCATGATATGTCCAAGAGAAAACAACTCTGCTACAACAAATAAGTAATATTCACATACCATGAAGGATGTCATGAAGAGAACCATTAGACGCAAATTCATATACAAGAACGCGTTGATTTCCATCGACACAATAACCAAGTAGTTCCACAAAATTTTCATGTTTTAGCCTTGACACCATAGACACCTACGAAAAACAAAAGTATGATAATATTATCAATGATACATTTCAAATTCCCAAAACAAGATTTTGAGTACAATTGCAAGACAAGAACCTGAGCTAAGAGTTCGTCATCTGGTTGTTTGCTTGCATCTAACTTCTTAATAGCCGCAGCCCGACCATTCTTAAGGGTTCCATAATAAACTCTTCCGTATGAGCCTTCCCCTATCAAAGACTCTGTGCTAAAGTTACTGGTAACTTCCTTCAATTCATCCACCTGAATCGATGGGACTGAAATTGGCTGAATCTTTACAGGCGGATCTTTTGATGCAGCATCTTTGGTATGATAACCTCCATCGTTTCCTACAAAAGAGGTTATCCTGGTTTACACTAGTCCGCTTGCCAACAGCGAATTGAACTGAATCAAATCATATAAAAGACCAATGTGCTAAAAACTAAAAACAGCATAAATGTCTGAAAGATTCAATAATGCAGTAGATTTTAAAACAACGTAAGATTCTGTAACAGCATCAAAACATGTCCACAAGCATAAAATGACATAATTCCGGGCCCTGATTAAATCAACGCATCTTGGCCAAACAATATAGATGGGTTAGAACCTAAAACCAAATATTGATCTTCGAGAAGCATTCCAGAAACAAACAGAAAAATTCAAGCTCCCAAATCTCAACCATCGAGAATACGAAAAATGACACCAGAATGTTCTGTACGAATAATTGAAACCAGTCATGAATATTTTATTACCAGCTGAGTTTTTCATAGGGTAATGCCCTCCACCGTCAGCATTTTTACTGGTCTCATGGTCTTCACAGCAGCCAAAACAACTCATGTTATTTTTCACCAAAGGATCTCAACAAATGTTCTCTCTCTCAAATCTCAATCCCCTGAGCAACAGAAAAATCACAATTTATAGTATTTTCAATAATTTCAAAAACTGATTTTCATGGAAAACGATCGCATATTAGGTTAATAAAACCTTGCCAAAAAAAACCGAAAGGCAATTGAATTGATATCATGTCATATATCCATTGAGCACAAAAAAAATCCAATTAGATCTCGCAGAAAAAACAGTAATGACGATGTGAATGAGGTGAAAAAAAAGCATGGACTGTAAGAAGAAATACTCACAAAAAAACAGTAGAAAATCACGGTGCCGAAATGAACGGAGATGCAGAGCATCAGCCAATCTCTGCAAGGCGACTCGGAGTGGGGGCGGCGGATTCGAAACCGGCGATGAATACGGACGGGAATTAAGCGAAATGTCGAATGGGTTTTGGTAAATTATACTAGTCCACACCACAATAATGGTGGGGCCGATTGAATAGGATGCATCCGTGGATTTGGGTAAAATATCTTTATTTCCCTTTTTGTTATTCTGAATAGAAAGTCAACCTCCTTGACTTTTTGGTGTTTTTTACCCTTTGAAATTATATAAACTTGTAGTATACAATTATAAATTAATGATAACGGTAACTCATATTCGAGAAAGTTGAGTAAAAAATAAATTACACTACTTGAAAGTTGAAACCGAAGCGGACTTCGAAAAAGTTGGGTACATAGGTAAAAGATGAGTCGAGAATTATCTTGATCGTGGATACATGAGAAAAAAAATAGCTTATTTTTATCTACAGATAATTCTATGTCAATTAAAATTTACTATAATAAGGCCACTTTTATTAAAGCAACATAAGCTGTCATTGAAATAATGTTCTCTTATGCTAACTCTCTTTGAGGCGAGCCCCATGATAGAAGGGCTCAATCAAGGGGAACGCTAATGCCTTTTTTACTACAAGTTTTATTTCCATTTCATTCTTGTACGTGAATCATTTTATGGAACATATTCTATTGGTGTTACCAAAAAATACAATTCACATAACCTTATATATTAAGGGTATGAGTTTTGTATTTTCTTAGGAATCGACTAGTTCTGAGCAGACAGCGGCAGTTGTCGGGGGAGATGAGTTCGTTCAGACGATAATTTCGTCTTGCAAGGATATTGCATGTGCATCCCCCATGCATGAGGCCACATCTTCGTGCAGACGCCTAATTAAGACTACTCTGAATCAAGACTCAGTTGAGACTCAACGACAAATAAACTTGAACACCCAAGTTTTTAACTTGATCATAATCAAGTTATCCAAGTGTTTTCTAGTACTGTTTAACATATTCTAAATTTATATTTAGACTTACATTCTAATATTTTTATCTTTCTTTTTTTGTCATCAATTTAATTTTTCAAATTTATTGTATGTTGTCAGAAACATTTGAAGCCTAAAATCCTAACAATCGATCAACACTACAATCAATTTTCAAGTAACATCCAACATCGAGTTGAATATGCAACATTAATTACAATGTTAATTGATAGTTAACTCAAAGTGCATCTATACAATTTGATAATAATTTTTTATTTTTTTATTAAAATTAAATTATAAAAATATATTTTTAAGTTTAAAAATAAATAATTATAGATAAAATTATACTAATAGATATGGCGAAGTAAATTAAAATTGTGAAATGTAATATATATATCTATCAGTAGAAGTTGACATACTTTGAAAGGTTTTGAGGGCTTCGGCCTCCGGCCAATTAACTTCAAATTTTCATTTTTTATCTACATAAAATTGTTTTTAATGTCTTTAGTTCAGAGTGTGTATATTACTTTTATCAGAGGTAGTAATAACTACTACGTACTATAATCGTATTTCCTATAGCTCCGCCTCTAAGTGAAGTATTAGTAAATAATAGTACTACTACTACTACTACAATATTTTCAATTATGATTATACAATAGTACATCACATCATGGAGTATTAAACTTCCCATGTTAGCACTCGTACAATTCACATGACTCGTTCCATCAATTTGGTCCACCACGACACCTTTTTTCATTGTTTAATACTCCAATTTCTAAACAATGAGTAAAGTGACAAAAATTACTAAACAAAAACAACTTTTTAAGTAGAACTTGCACTTTTTTTATAAATAAGTATCTTCTTATTTTATTTGTAATTTATATTAAAAAAATTGAAATAGAAAAAAATTCTTGATAGTTAAACTATTATTACATAAAATGATTGTAATTATTAAATATAATTATTTAATAAATATTTTGAAATAAATTGGTTTAAAGTAACATTAATAATAAATGGAATGAATTCAATAAGAAAAAGACTAATGCTAGTATATTATCAATAAAATCACTATTCAACCAAGTCAAAAACAATCTCAATCATTGCCACCTAAAGAACCAATCAAACAAATAGTATTCAACAATGGCGTATACTATGTATTAAAGAAAACATTAAACTTCAATATGAATTCATAATTGAATTTTATGTTAACCTTCATCAATCAAGATGACCAAAAAATTTACATTCTGTATTTATGTTGAATTGTCACATTTTTTTTTATAAATTACAATAAAAGTATTGTGATGGGCTAGCTATTTATCAATTGATTATTTTTACATTAGCACATGTGCCATTTTGTATAAAAGGACTGTATTAAAAATAATTATTGTTTCCATGTCATAATAAGTAGAAGTATTTATGAAAAGGGGTATATTAATTTATTAATTTACATATTAAACCTTGTAAAATATAGTTTCTAAATAAAGATAGTTTTTTTTAGTTTTTTTTATTATTTAGTATATTATTAATTTTATAATTATAAAAACGAGTAAAATAATTACTATTTTACCCTTGACGGTTAATAAATAATCACCCCAATGTTTAAATCAAAAAAAGATATTTTTGAAATATTACTTAAATTTATAATTAAAAAAAACTAATTTATTTAATTATAATCAATTATTTAAATTTACTTTTTTTCATCACCCCTACCCCTAGTAATAACAAAACACAAAATACATTTTTTTTAAGAAGTACCCACCAATTCATTTTTTTTTTAAATTTTAAAAATATAATTACATGGATGAATGAACACCCTCTTTAACTTTTTGCTAAATTCTAGGTTTAACTGTTTAAGCATTTTATTACCGAATTTCAATTTTTTTAAAAGTTTCACAGAGGATAAAAAGTCGCGAATAGTTAGTTGGGTAATGCAGTCCCCACAAATACAATAGACTACAAGAAACAAAAACCTCTGTCTCTCTTTTTCTCTCTCTCACGCACAAACACACAAACACACACACTATCACATTCATATCCCAATCCGCACCTTTAGTTTCGCCACCACCGTCCCCTCACCCAAAATTGTCTTCTATCGCATTCCCCCAACTCTTTAATTTACTGCTGCTCATGAGATTTGGGGGCTACTGTCTCCGGTGAAGTTACCGGAACACCGGGAAGCTTCTGAGTCCTGATCTCTACTTTTTTTCTTTAAAATTATTATTATTTAATTTATGGAGGCTGCAACGCCTCAGCTGTACTACGGTGCGGGTTCAACCGATCCGAGAGCAGTGCGGAAACGAATCCCGGAGTGGGATCCCAAAGACTGGAGATGGGATGGCGACCTCTTCATCGCCACCCCTCTCGATCTCAACCGCGCTTCCTCAAATTACCAGCTGGATTCTTCCAATCGCTCCTCCTCCTCCTCCGACGAGCTTAATCAAGGAGCAGTGAAGTATGGTGACAGGGAATCGGAGAAGAGAAGGAGGGCGAGTGCAGTGGAGGAAGATGACCTTACCCTCAACCTCGGTGCTGGGGGAGGGGAATCAGCTGCTGCGGGGAAGAAGGCCAAGTTGGGCGGTGGTGGTGGTGGTGGTGGTGGTGGGGCTAGCCATAATCGCGCGGTGTGCCAGGTTGTCGATTGTGGGGCCGATCTGAGTAAGGCTAAAGACTACCATAGGCGGCATAAGGTCTGTGAGATGCATTCCAAGGCGACCGAGGCGATCGTAGCGAATCAGATGCAGCGTTTCTGCCAGCAGTGCAGCAGGTTAGCTTGCAATTTTTATCTCGTGCTCTTGTTTGTTACTGTATATTGATAGGATTGAAGTAAATATGTTGCATTGTTCGGAGTAATTAAAATAAATATTTGCAAGTGTGTCATGTAGAAATCAATTTATTTGTATGCAAAGTAACATTTTGATTATAAATTATGTGTAACAGTGACTTATATGTGCATTATTTTGAATAATTAAATAATTTGGAAACCTCAAGGCGAGGGTCGAGTCCCATTATTTAGGGATGGCAATGGCCTTTTGTGTAAACAATTGTATAAAAACATGGATTAGAAATAGAATTGCATATCCCATCCCATTCCCAATTCAAATGTTTATTTGATTAGATGCCTGTGATTTACTTCCCCCTGCCAGGTTTCATGCACTTCAAGAGTTTGATGAAGGAAAAAGAAGCTGTCGGCGGCGCTTAGCCGGCCACAATAAACGGAGAAGGAAAACACAACAAACTGAAAATGTCACCAATAACAGTCCTGCCATTGACAGCCAGTCAAGCGGGTATCTGTTGATGAGTATACTGAAGATACTCTCCAACTTGCACAGTACGTAAACTACAATCATCCCTGTCTAAGAAAGAATTTAATTCACGTGACAAGATCCGTACCAAAAACTACAATATTGATTGCTTTGTTTGGGTTTCCGTGATTTTTAGCCAATAGGTCAAACCACAGAGATGATCAGGATCTACTGTCTCAACTTCTGCAAAACCTTGCCAGTCAAGGATCCTTCCATCCAAAAGAATCTCAAGATTTGCTAAATAATTTTCCATCACTGGGAAACTCAGAGTTGCTATCTTTGTTGCTCTCAAGTGGTTCTCTAGGACTAAGATCTCCACTTGAACATTGTACAACCCCTGGTGATGAAATGCCAGGAAATGATGCAGATATACATGCTGTTTCTGAAAGGCAAGGCTTAGTGTTACATACACAAGCTGGCTCCCAGATTGATGCTCGAGATGGCGGCTCTTCTGGTGAAAGGAGCAAACTAAATAATTTTGATTTGAACGATGTTTATGTTGATTCTGATGATACCACTGACTACATAGAAAGATCAAATGTTCCAGAGAGCTTAGGGACTGTTTCTACCAGGTGTCCGTCATGGGTGCAACAAGAATCTCTTCAGTCAAGTCCTCCCCACACCAGTCGAAACTCAGATTCTGCATCTGCACAGTCACCATCCAGTGCCAGTGGAGAGGATCAGGTATATAAGTTTGAGAAAACCATGCTTTGAAAATGTTAACATGGGTTTATACTGCCATTCTTGTGAATAAAATGAAGCAAAATCATTTAATTCACAGAGAAATGTATGGACATTCACATTGTACGTCTTGTAGTTGTATTTTTATTTGTTTTGGAGATATTATTTATTCACCCGTCAAGGTGTTAATAGGCCTAATAAGTAACTTGCATCATCTGAAATCATTACTAGTAGTCTAGTACTCACTGGAATATCTCTTTGTTCATCTCTTTATTTATTTATCATTGTTTTGGCTAGATCTAAGGGCTTTATTGTCTTCGAATTTTATAGGGACCGTAGATCCATCCATCCCCACATGGGATGTCCATAATTATTTAAATAGACAAGTTTATTGTCACTATATTTATATTGTTTTTCAAATAACAATTTGCTAATTACGTATGTCCATCAATGTTACATCTTCCTAAGTTGGAACTTTCTGGAATGGTTGTGTCAAAGTCATGCTAAGATCCTTAATTTCAAAATTATTCATAGACAAGCTACATAGTGATACATTATTTCTTATAAAACTTTCATTAATCTTCTGTTTTTTTTCGTTAAGAAATTCTTCTTATCCTATTAATGTTTTCCTCTTTTGATTTTTCATCACAGAGCCACACAGATCGTATTGTTTTCAAACTGTTCGGAAAAGAACCTAGCGACCTTCCTCTTCTTTTACGAGCACAGGTACTATATGACTTCCCTTGTTTATTAATTAATAATGCAAGTACTCCCTGCTTTTTGTCTTTGGGAGTGCCTATTGTCTTACCATTCAACCTCTCTCAGCCCTCTTGCTTGCAGTTTTAACTATGTGATTTTTGAACTTTCAGATTTTTGATTGGTTATCCCATAGTCCGAGTGACATAGAGAGCTACATTAGGCCAGGTTGTGTCGTTTTGACTATATATCTTCGCCTATCCGAGTCTACATGGGAGGAGGTATGAGTTCAATATTTATGTATAATTATAGAATATGACTCCGCACCATTTTTGAGCTAAATTTATTTGTCAAGACGTTGATTTTTTTGTCTTTTCCTTTTTCTTTGTTAGCTTTATTGTGATCTGAGCTCCAGTCTAAACAGGCTTCTGAATTTTACTGACGATGTGAAATTTTGGAGTACTGGATGGATCTATGCCAGAGTGAAGAACCAGATAGCGTTTGTCTATAATGGTATAATTATAATGTTCCTCCCATTACTTTCGTCATATGTTGCTTTTAGAATACCAGTCTATATTTTTGTTTGAGGATACGTTATTAGACCTATTTGGCAATGCAGGTCAAGAAGTTGTTGAGGCATCATTGCCTTGTGGAACTGATAACTATAGCACTATTCTGAGTGTCAAACCTATTGCTGTTACATCATCTACAGAAGCTGAGTTTGTTGTCAAAGGCATCAATTTATCGCGACCTTCCACAAGGTATGCATTTTTATTTTTTTATGTGATGGGCTTATTAAATCTACAGTATTTCCCCAAGCTTAGGAATTTTATCTGCTGGTCACCTTGTAAATTTCGTCCAACCAACTAATAATATTGAAATGAATGCTTTCTTATGTTTGCCAGGTTACTCTGTGCATTGGAAGGAAATTACATGGAAGCTCATTGCGAGTCTATGGAACCTGTTGATAACCTTGAGCATGTTCAATGCCTTAAGTTTTCATGTTCTGTCCCTGCTGTTACTGGCAGAGGTTTTATTGAGGTGATTTTTATAATAATTTTTCTGCTTCTGGTAGATTTCATCTTATGTGGCAGCATTTTCGTTTTAAATTTTATTTATGATGCTTCACGTTTGTGTGTATACTTGCTATGGCATGAACTTGTTCGCGTGATAATTACCTGCTAAGTTCTATGTTGTGTGGAAATTGACTAGAAGTCCCCTCTTGAATATTTGTATACACCCAAGTGCCAAATTCTCATGTAACAAAGTTGCTCATTTTTATTTATATTTATTTTTGTTCACATGTAATTATTAGAAATTAACGCAAGTTCCCTTCATTCTAACCACAACTAATTCATGAACCTCAGGTTGAAGATAATGGCCTTAGTAGCAGCTTCTCTCCTTTCATAGTTGCTGAATATAATGTATGCACTGAGATACGAATGCTAGAGAGAGACATTGAATTGACGGAGACAGATAATTCAGTAAGAGGATCAGGGTCATTTTCTATGCGAAACCAAGCCATGGAGTTCATACACGAAATGGGATGGCTTTTCCATAAATTTCAATTGAAGTCCCGCTTTGGACACGAGCATCCTAATGTTGGGTTTTTCCCCTTCGAACGTTTCAATTCTCTTGTAAAATTCTCGATGGATCGTGATTGGTGTTCTGTTGTAAATAAGCTCCTGGATATTCTTTTCTATGGAGTAGTGAGTGGGGGAGAACAACAGCCTTTCTTGAAGTTTGCTCTGTCTGAGATGGGTTTGCTACACCGAGCCGTGCGTAGAAATTCAAGGTCCCTGGTGGAGATGCTGTTGAGTTATGTCCCTGAAAAAGTAGCAGATGAACTAAGTTCGGAATACAAGTCCCTGGCAGAAATTGGTCAGAGATCCTTGTTCAGACCAGATGTTGCAGGACCTGGAGGTTTGACTCCTCTTCATGTAGCAGCTGGTAGGGATGGATCTGAGGATATCTTGGACGCTTTGACTGATGATCCTGGAAAGGTAATCAATCTCTTACTGAAATATGATTATATATTTCTATTCACTTCTTGTTTAGTTATATTGAGCTTCAAGCTTGATGATATAACGCTGTGGACTAAATCTATGTTTTATGATCCCAAAAACTGCTGAATCTGTTCTCTCTCTTTTTTTCCAGACATTTTTAAAAAGTTGGTTGTTTCATAAATGAAATCTTATCTATTGAAAATTTTAAGCAATGTTGATATTGTGTGTATTTTTCATCCACGAAATCCTAACTTGATGCTGAATTATTAAAATAAACAAGTTTACCTATGCAAAATTCATAGGTTCGACATTAACATTGAGATCCATAAATATATGCTCCGTATATTGTTATTTCATATATTTCAGTTTCAGCTTTTATCAAATATTTCCCATATCCATTATAATCTTTCCCATATTTTCAGATAGGGGTAGAAGCATGGAAGAGTGCCATTGACAGTACAGGGTCCACGCCCGAAGATTATGCTAGACTCAGAGGACAATATTCTTATATTCACCTAGTTCAGAGAAAAATTAATAAGAACGCATCCCCTGGGCATGTAGTCCTTAACATATCCGAAACTATTCCACACAGCAGCATCAACCAAAAGGCAGATAAAACATTTGAGTTAAAGACGTTTGAGATAAAACAACGCTTGCAGCGGCCATGTGGCGTTTGTGCTCAGAAAACGACCTATAGGACAGGAAGCCGGACTTTGCTTTACAGGCCGGCAATGGTCTCAATGTTGGCTATAGCTGCTGTGTGTGTATGTGTCGCTCTTTTCTTCAAGAGTTTACGGCAAGTCTCTATGCACTGCCCATTCAGGTGGGAGATGTTGCTGTATGGCTCCAGCTGATCAGAGAGTCAAACCTCTCAATAAGAGAGTAAGAAAAGTGTGTTGTGTGTATTTATAATTTATTTGTATACTGTATGTAGAGCTGGGCCCACTTGACGTCAGTGGCTCGCTAAATTAAGGTTTTTCAGATTCTTTATAGAGTAGCAATAACTTACTAATGTTGTATCAAACTGTTTTTTTTATTTGGATTTATCTGTGAAAACTGTTTATGGGATTTGTCATGATATTTGGGTTTAAAATAAAAGCGATTTATTTGTACAATGCTCTTGAACACCAGTTGTTGTGGATTGCACTATCCCGACTATGGAAATATTAATGTAGTCGACAAAAATGAAATCCATCTGGGGTTTAAAACTTGATGTATAATATTACAAGCACTGAGGATGGATCATCGAGTTTTTACATATTTCAGTATTTCCCAGAACTCAAAATCCTACACAACTCTGGAACACATGCAAAAAAATCAGTTCACTTGTTGGCTAAAAATGCCTGCAACACATTCTCTCAGCCGTTTACTATTACAAGCATGCACGATATAATCGCATATTAGATATGCCCAGTTTAAAGGAAAGGCGGCCTATTCAACACTTAGTATCCCATTGGATGGATGGAATTCAATCATCTGCATCCCTCGTCCAGCAACTGCAATCTGATAGTGATTTCTGGATTGACATGCAAAAGATATCAGTTGCTAGATATATAGTGGGGGACAAAACTGTAACCATCAGTAATTTTTTACTCACCTGCCGCATGGTTTAACATCCAATGCTTCTGGCTCGGGCACGTTGATGATTAGATGGGCACACTCGGTAAGTCTATCATGAATAATGTTCCAACATCGGAGACGTTGATCAAGACCAACAGAAAATATCCATATCCCATCCGTCCACACACCTTCAATTGGAAAAGGAACACAGCTTTCAGATGTAGTGCTAGTGGTGCACACAAATAAATGTACGAGGAAGAGAGAGCAGGCACACAAAACTCCTCTAACTTCTTTTTTTTTCATAACAAATTTCATGATTTTACAAAGGGAAATGAAAAAATACCTTTGACAGCAGAGCTGTGAGCTGAAATGATCCTATCCCGGCTTAAGAAATTTATCTGATGTTTTTGGGTCAGAAAATGGTGATTCCCATTGGTCGTAGACTCTGGCTGAGACGTGAAATCAATTTTTGTAGTCTCATTCAAAGAGAGCTCCCTCAAAGGATTTAGTTGCACATCACATCTAAGACAGTTAATGGCCTGATCATCACCTCCACTTACAATATAGAATGAGAACCTAGAGTCAGTGAGA
This sequence comes from Euphrasia arctica, assembly GCA_014843705.1. Lineage (NCBI taxonomy): Eukaryota > Viridiplantae > Streptophyta > Magnoliopsida > Lamiales > Orobanchaceae > Euphrasia > Euphrasia arctica. The sequence goes on from JACOMQ010001041.1 coordinate 31,824, forward strand.
CTGAGGTCCTTTATATCTGTGACAGAAAGACAGTTGACCCCAGATTGGTGAACATTGTCTAAGACGTGCACAGCTACTAACACACTTTTTTCTGGTGATAAATCTTCTTTCTTTCTTCCCAAAGCAACTGAAGCCTGATTGCTAACTTGAGAAGGAAGACAAGGATTGTTCTTTTCAGAGAGAGACGTTTCACATGCATGGTTTTCCTTTTCGTTCCCCGATTCTGTTCTTACAATAGAGACTAAACCATTTGGAGTTTTTTCTTGGGAAGTATTATGTCCAGGATTCTTCTTGGCATTATGACTGCCAATGGTTCGCCACCATCGCCCACCTTGGCTCCCCCTACCGGTCAGAGGCCTTTTCTTCAATTCCATACACTTTTCCATTTGAAGGCATGCTGTTTGTCGCATAAAATTTTCAACGGATTCAGTCAGATCCCAGATAGCTATACTTCCATCAGTGGATCCAGTAATTGCCAAGTAAATATATCCAATTTGTATATTTCCTGGAGATAACAGTATAAAAACAGCAAAAACATTAAAGAGTTATACAGAAATAACTAGACGTGGATCTCTATAATAGATTCACTGAGTTGAACAAACAAAAATAGGAACAAGACAACTAAACATTAAGCATCCTATATAATTTTGATGACACTGTGCTGTGAAACTGCATTTTTATATGCCGAAAATCATCAATTGTTAAATACAGTCCAATTCACCAATTAAAGCAAGTCGGTTCAAATTTTTTTACTATCCCCAAAATTATTGGGACCTGAAAGTCCTCAATATGTAATCTATTGCAACTAACCTTTAGAAGGTAAAAGTTTAGGAATGGCAACATGTTGCAGAGCTAGCACGGGTGATGACAATAGAGTGAATGAGGCAACATCAAACCTGTCATGAAATACAGATGGACAACCAAAGAGAATTCCAAAAATTAGAAATGTTTGGGATAATAATGATCAAAGTTTTCTTAAACAAACTCAAATTCATGATAAAACTAAAGGTTTGGTGCCTTTTTTAGATTAATTCTTGGGCAATGCAACACGTACCAAAGCTGAAAAGGCAACACAAGAGCCCTTAGTGTAACCGTGGCGTCTGAACAAGCAACAACAACAAAACAGACCGAAATC
>JACOMQ010001042.1:0-32940 GCA_014843705.1 Euphrasia arctica
ATAGCTTGATGTAGGCTGGTTATCTTCGGAATTTATGTTTAATCAGGATTAAATGTGAGTCTACAATCTATACAGAGGACGGTTTAAGTGACTGCATTTTCTTACAAATATCGCATAAATGTATTTTGGTAGGTGTCAATGTTGCTGCTTCTGACTTCAACCCGAGATCCTGGTATTGTTCCACGTAATTCACACCCACCGGAAGAAGAATTCAGTTATGACTCATCAGCATCAGTAGAGATTGGGGGACGGCAGACACCAAGCCTCCAGTTCCCCCGAACAAAAGAAGTAATGGTTAATGGTCTCCCTGTGAGAATTAAATACTGTGATACTTGTATGTTATACCGTCCCCCCCGATGCTCGCATTGTTCAATCTGCAACAACTGCGTCGAGCGTTTTGACCATCACTGCCCTTGGGTTGGCCAGTGCATTGGTTTGGTATGATAATCATTTCTTTTTGTTCTCGTTCATAATATTAGAATTTTGATACAAAATGTTTTTTTGGACAAATGACCAAAAAGTAACCTCAATGAAATTTGACCTAATTACCAAAAAAAAACCAGCTAACTTTCAGAACTACCAAAATACCCATGGGTTTTGATTCATTGTTAAAATTAAGGGCCAAGTGTAAAATATTTTATAAATGGGAAGAGATGTTTTTTTTTTTTTTTTTTTGCGTATGAAGAAAAGTAAGAAATAAAAAAATCTCCAGTGTATTAAAAAAAGAAGGACAACACTTAAGTCCACTTTATTTAACTGCATATATGTTTTTGTTGATTTCCTAACTGGTCTTCTACTGAATGTGCAGCGAAATTACCGTTATTTCTTTTGCTTTGTTTCTTCGGCAACCCTTCTTTGCATCTACGTATTTTCAATGTCCGCTTTCTACGTCAAGGTCCTGATGCATGATTACCAAGGTACAGTGTGGAAGGCAATGAAAGAGTCTCCTGCTTCTGTGGTTCTGATGGGCTATTGCTTCATATCCTTGTGGTTTGTTGGTGGACTCACAGGCTTTCACCTTTATCTAATAAGCACAAATCAGGTGAGTTTTTCTTTATGAATCCCCTCCTAAATTTTGTCATGAATTTTTGTTGTTTATTCATGATTGTGTAGCATAATAAAATATTTAGAAAGAGTTTGTGACTAATTTAGCTTGTGCTCCTCTGTTACTTGGAAACTGTCAAATTATTGTAAGAGATTCTTACAAGAAGTACCTCTGAATTTTACCTATTTTCAAAAATATCCCAAAGGTTTGTTTCAGTGTTTAAATTAAGGGGGTAACTGTGATAATTAAAAAAAAACAGTGAACTTTTTGAAATGGTTTTTGCTTATGAAGTGGTAAATGTAAAACAAAATAAAATCCCAGATTCCCAGGTAGTTTTTTGTAATTCAGAAAGTTAGCTGGGGATTGTTTGGAAAATACCATAAATTTAATTATTGTCGAGTCCCTTTGATTTCTATTTCTATTATTTTGCATTAAAAAGCAACGATATACAAATTATTCCCTCTGCAGACGACATATGAAAATTTCCGGTACAGATCTGACAACAGGATCAATGTCTACGACCGTGGTTTTATTAATAATCTCCTCGAAGTATTTTGCACGAAGTTGAAGCCTTCAAGGAACCACTTCCGAGCTTTTGTACAGGACGAATCCAAGAGGCCGCCCATGCATGCCCCACGTAACACCGAACAAGAGGATAATAACACAGGAGACGACCGTCGCATGAAAGTGGAGGATGATATGGACATTGGGGACGATCTTTTGAAAATCTCACAGCGTCATAATATTGATGATATTGAAGCGGCGGATATCCAGAGTAGAGGCAATGATGGCCCCCATCTCAATACGTCTGAAGCTGATGATTCTGTCTTGGGTTCAGATAGGCGGACCCCAGCTGTGCAATCCTCAGACATGCAGAACCCGAGCTGGGAAATCACGAACGAGGGAAATTATGTCCCAAAGACAAGTGAACAGGCATGAGAAGGGCATCGGCCATTTGGGCTTTTTACGTGCACGGTTGAATGGAGATTTCTTCGGAGGAAATATGCATTGTTTTGTTCAGTCCATCCAAGGAAACGTGCGGTAAGATATAGTATTAATTTCTTCCTTTTTTAGGTTAAAATTTATGTCACCCATTCTTTGCTTGCTCATTCTTGGATTGATCATTTGCTTTTGTAATTTGTATGAAAGCAGTGGAAGAGTGAGGTTTTTATGTAACGACGCGGACGCGGGTGCTGGGAATGTCGATTTTTTTCTTTATGCTGTGTTTGCCCCAAAAAATTTCTGATCCTTATTGGTATATTTTTGGCATTTGGTTTTGTGAATTGATATTCTTTCGTGTAATTAACTTATTTATGTCTGATTTTGTGATATGAAACTTTCTATTGTTACCAATTTACTTTCTAGTCCTCTTACTTTCAAGGTATTTGTAATTGATTCTGTGAACATTGGCATTCAACAAACATGACAAGTGGGTAAACATAGTAATCACTTCATTCTTATGGGCAATTTTTGTAATTATCTGAAGATTAGGAGGGTTACTATATTTACATCATTTACTTTGTAACATCACAAGTTACCATCTTCAGTAAATGCCAAGTGCATTTACCACCTTCATCCTTCTAACATTGTAACATACAAATATTCTTGCATATAATCTCACACCCATCTTTTCGACACAATTAGGCCGTGTCGAAAAAAAATGGGTCGTACGAGAAACACAATACTAGTCTCTCTAACCATCACCATTTCTTTTTTCCTCGCCCTTTCACCCGCAACCTCGCAGCCAAACAAACCAGTCAGAAGCCCCAGTCCGTATGAAACGGTGAACAACTTCTGCCTCCATAAAAGGCTGAATGTGGCCAAACCCTTCTGCCTCAGGGTCTTAAAGAACCCTAAGGCCGCCAACATTAAACTAAACGATTTGAATCCCCTACTTCAAGTTGCCATAAACTCGACTTCATCTTTCATATGCCGCACACTAAACCAACTTCTAGACCTCTCTGAAGATCTGAGAACAATACCGGCTCTGATACCGGCCATCGACCAGTGCCTGAATGCTTACGAGGATGTGGCTGTGTACATAACCAATGTGCTAGAGGATGCCTCTCAAGAATCGACCATTGCCAGCTTAGATGGTGAGGTGATCGAGGAATATATCAACAGGTGCATCAAAGCATCCGCTAAGACCAAGGATGTCGACATTGCAGAGTGGAATTACGAGGCCAAGAACTATGCAAAGCTTTTGATAGACATTGCTGATAGTCTCAGCAGCAATGAAAACTAAGTAAGATGACATGAAGAGATTGTTGTTATGTTCCATTTAATGGAATATATTACATTCATTATTAAGTTATAGGTAAGACACAGTTTAAGGAATTCATTTACCAAATATTTTTGTCAGATTTGCAACACCATTCTCTTTACAAGTAATAAGAAAAAGTATACACTATATGTGGAAGGTTAAAAAGTTCAATTTTTCCGGGTCGCAGTTTTAAGAATTACACAGTGAACTCCAGCATGTTCTTTCATTCAGTAACTAAAGAACATACCCAAACAAGATGAATATCGAAAAACATTGTGGTAACTGGTAAAGTAACTGAATTTACTTCTGAAATGACATTTATACCCATTCCAGCCTGCCCTGGTAATCCACCAGATGATGAATTTTACCATCGGGCAAAAGAGACATATTCTTCACTATAGCAGGTCTGGTATTGTACTTCACTTTACATCTCAAAGGCTTTTCATTCTTCACTTCCATGCCATCCGACTGGATCTCTTCAAGGAACTCGTTGGCAATATCTCCATCCTCATCTATTCTAAGGCGTCTTGCGTACCATGTCAAACCCTGGGTAATTAGAGGAGCATACATAAACTATAGATAGTGGTACATGTCAAAAGTGTCTCTAAGAGCAAGAAATAATAGTACTGATGCATACGGAAAAACAAAACCTAGTTAATGTTAGAAAATGTATATATTCAGGGGCAACTAGAGAAACCAATATCCAAATCCACTGAAATAAACATTCACTTAAACTATAACTTCTTTTGTAGTCGATCTCAAACTAATATGCAATGCCTTTCATAAAAGAGAAAGGGGGAGGTGGAAAAAAATAAAACCATATTTTACATTTTCCAATTTTCTTTTATTTTCTTACTTTTTCAGTTGTTCTAGCTGAACAAAGAACAAAAACTGATAAATAGAATAAGAAGGTTTAAACATGCTAGCTCTGCATTATTCAAGAGCCACGACACCCTTCCTCGTCATAGTATTCCTGTTAATACCCATTTCAAGATTCAAGTAAATCGAGCTATTTAAGACACTAACTTGTTATAAAGTAGCACCATAGATGCATGCAGATTGGATTTCAGGCAACCCCTATGCTACCGGGAATGCAAGTTCTTTTCAGTTTATATTATTATTCTAATGACAGTTTCTTCTATCATAGAACCATTTTTTTCTTGCTTATTAGGAAGAGAGAATGAACACGTTTAAAGGTATTCCTTTATTACGGTTACAAAATACATTCTTCGACAATAGGTAGTGCCACAAAACTTGATCTTGGGAATCACAAAAAATAGCCAGTATAAACTAGGAGCCCCCAAGTAGCAGACAGTACAACCGCAAAAGCATCAAACCCCATTGCTCTAATGTGAGAAGTGTGTACACACATAAGTGCTCAAAAACACATAATATGAGAACAAGTCATTAAAACAAACATGGGATGCACTAGTGCATGACTCAATATAAATTATAGAATCAGTGAGCTCAACAACTTTCAGTGAATAGAAAACATCCACACGAAAATAAGCACTGAGACAATCAAACTTGTAATATTAAAAAACAACTATGCGATCAACGGTTTCCTTCCTCTAACTCCAATTAAGGGACAACATACAACTAACCGTAAAGCGTTAATCGACCCAGATGCTCAAAATTGGCATCGCAACTTGAGTTAATAAGCGGTTCAAAATAAATACTACTTACTAGTAACATATTATTAATCATTCATATAGAAAACCCGGCATTTTGAACTCGGGAATTACATAAAACTTGATCACCACATCGATTTACAACACTGGTAAGCTAAAAAAGAATGCAAGCCCATCATTCATTCGCATCTGTTTCCTAAAATGTTACTTCCATAGATAGCATCATGATCACAGCATGTAAGAAACCCACTGTCACTAATTAAATCACAAGCATCCATCTAATCGGTTTATGACGTGTAGATTTCTCGTTCCTAATCGTCTTAAAACGCAAAATTAGCACCACAAAATCTAAAGCAAACGTTCATCCCTGAACAGATCTGAGAAAATAAACTTATGCTCATAATCACCCCCTAAATATTCAATCGCTTCGAGCATGAAAGAAAAATAAAATTAGCCCAATCAACTAAACCAAACTAATCCGAAACCCACCAAACAATATCAAAAAAGAATAAGTAAAAAAAAATCACGCTACATCCGTAACTAAACAGACCTGAATTCCACCGTCACCAGCGGGGCAGAACACGAAAAGAGGAGGCGGCGGCGGCGGCCCTCGCTCGACAGGTACTTGAACAGGAACACTAAAGCCTCTCCTCTGACTATGCTGAGCTGAAGCGAACACCGGAGGCGAACCTGACGACGATTGCTGTACGGCGGCTTCAGGCGTAGCTGTACCGTCGTGGTGGTGCTGTTCTTCGTCTCGAGAAAACCCTAGCAATCCTGAGAGTCTCTTAAACAACCCCATAACCCTCAATCCAATACATACATACACAACTGCAATATCACTGGTTTTAGGTTTTCGGAAATTGCGAAATCACAGGGGAAATGTTGATGACGGTGATGATAGATAAAGCACAAAACGTTTCGCGTGCTTAAAGGTTGGAAGATGAAATTACAAAATTACCCATAGGGACAATTGAAATTAATAAAAGTTAGAGATTAATTTAAATAATAATTTCATTATTTTAAGTTGATAAAACTTTAGTACCACATTTCATTTTGAGCATTTTTCTCATTTTGAGCATTTTTCGGCAAATTTGATATACGGGAATTAACGATAACAAAATATAATATAGTGTTGTTACATAATACATCATTAATTTATTTATAAATAACAATAAAATATTATATCAAACTTTATTATACTTCTTTATCTTGTGATGGTGTTTTAAAATATTATATTGTTTTAAAGGAGTATTGTTGAGTGAGAGATTAATTTTTATGAGTAATAATATTATATTGTTTTAAAGGTATAAACCGTAAAAATATTTAATAATTTATTGTTATTAATTAATTGCTTTTGTTAAATACATGCAATATTTTGTGATTGTTGAGATTTTAATAATTTGCTACTTTTATTAACCAAATATTCGCCTATTAGTAAATTACCAAGACCATTCATGTATACTGTATAACTTTTACCAAATGTAAGATATTTATGTGTGTATATATAATTACACACCCCTATCAAACAACATTCTTCATCAAAATTCCATCACACAATCACAATGTCAATGTCGATTTTCATGGTCTTATTCGCGTCGAATGTCATCATCGTCTCGACCGCTCGCTCGACTCCCTTGATCGACCGAGCCTGTTCCGACTATCGTCTCCTTCCTCAAAAGCCACTATGCCTCGAGCTCCTTCAATCTCAGCCCAATATCGTCTCTTCCACCACTCAACTCGACGTAACCCTAGCCATCATGCACTCGGGAGCTTCGAGCTCGACGAATACTCTCAAGCACGTCGAGAAATTGCTCCAAAATTCGACTCCACCTGATTCGAAAGCCGAACTCGAAAAGTGCCAATTTTCGTTTAAGTGGTCCGGGGGATGTTTCAATAGCGCCTCGAGCGAGGTCAAGGACGATAAGGATTATCAAACCGCGACGTACGATCTCTTGATCGGAGCTACCGATGCCATTCAACCTTGTAAAGACAGCATTGAGTCGAAGAGAATCAACGACGACGTCATCGCAAACGGGCTTCGCGAAGCCCGCTTGTACGGGCTTTCCACGTTTCAAGCCGTCTCCGATCTCGAGTCGGGATGATATATATATGTCGTTTTGATTTTTTGAATTATTTCGGTGATGATTTAGGATAATGCAATAATATTTTCATCCCCGTTTTGATTTTTCGAATTATTCGTGAATCAAATTATTGTTTCGGGATTTTCAATGTTAATCATATTACGAAGAAAAAAATACATTAACATTTCAACTTTTAATATTACATTTGTCTCAATTATTTATGCACCGATTAATTGGTTGATTGATAACTCCGCTTTGTACGGATATTCCAGTTTTCAAGCCGTTACTAGTCTGTAGTCATCAATCGATCACTAGCTAGGGGATGGTCGTGTTCAACTGCACTATCGTTTTGATTTTTCGAATTATACGCAATTTAATTAGTTTACATATTCCAATATTTTTCGAAATATTCGCAATTTAAATAATGTTTTATTGTTTTTCAATGTTAATTAGTGATTATTGTTTTCGTATTCCTATAATATTCCAATATACTACGTTAGTATAAAATTTGTAACTAGCGTGTGCGTGTATAGAAAATATTTAGATTATTGACTATTGAGATAGGTTTAAATTGAGCCAAATGTTTTCTTTGAATTACTGTAAAACCTATAAATTAATACATAGAATGTTTTCTTCCAATTATGCCTATAATTTAATATTTTTAATTAATTTTATTAATTTAAAGAGATTATTAATTTATTAAATATTTTTATTAATTTTACAATAGAGGATTATTTTTGAATTTTGTAGTGTATATACAAAATATTTTATATATTTTGATAGATTAGTACTACCTTTCTTTCTTAGCAATAAATAATTTTTTTTTTTGTATTCTTTAGCAATATACTAACTATATTTAGATAACTATTTCTATATTTTTTTTCTTTGTATAATGATAATTTTTGCTATATATCTCATCCATTAATAAAGGCAGATTTAATTTTTGAACTAAATACATCAAAATATCATACGAAATCATTCAAAATCATCCAATCGACGGTTATCTATAACTTTTACCAAATGTAAATAGTTATGTATATATATATATATATTTTCACCTATGAAATAACATTCTTCATAGATCACAATCCCTCACAATGTCGTCTTCAACAATTCTAGGATTCGCATCCTCAATCCTCATCCTATTTTTCGTGTCGAACGTCGATAGCCTCGTTCGGTCGAATCCCTTGATCGATCAAGCCTGCTCCGAGCCTCGTCTCGTTTCCGAAAAAAACCTATGCATTCAGGTCCTTCAAACTCAGCCCGATATTGTATCCGCGACCAATCAATTCGACCTATCCATCGCGATAATCCAATCCGGAATTTCGAGCGCAACGACTAGTCGCGACTATGTCGAGAGCTCGATCGAAAAGTCGAGAAATGCTTCGCCCGATTTGAAGGCTGCCCTACAAGAGTGCAAGTCGTCGTTCGATTCGACCGCAGGATCGTTCAATAGCGCCTTGACCGAGGTCAAGTTCGACAAGGAGTACATGACCGCCACGTACGATCTCTTGATCGGAAGCACCGATTCCGTTCAACGTTGTCGAGACAATGTTGAGTCGAGGAGACTTAGCGATGTCGGAATTTCGAACGGGATTCGTGACGTCACCGTTTTCGGGTTTTCCGCTTATCAAGCCGTTAGTGGTCTATAGATCAGGCTGATGTCGTTTTGATTTTCCAATTTATTCGCAATTTAAATATATATTTAATTTATCCTTTTTCAATGGTCATTTATGAAAAATATTCCAATAATACTTTCATCCCTTTATAATATAATGTAATCATATCACAAAGAAAACAAATGAGATTTCATCTTAATTCTATATATATTACATATTGATAATCCTCAAGGCTCAAACCAACAATAATGTCTTCTTCAAGACTTTCTATTTCCATATCCTCTGTTTTCCTCTGTTTCCTAATGCCGAAGATCCTCGTCACGTCCGGTTCGTTGATCGAAAAGGCTTGCTCCGAGCCTCGTCTAAGTTCGAAAACGAAACTATGCATTCAAGTCCTCCGATCCCAGCCCGATATCGCGTCCGCTACGAATCCATTCGACATATCGATGGCGATAATTAGATCCGGAATTTCAAACGCGAAAAGCACGCGCGATTACGTTGAAAAAATGTTGGAAAGGTTCGAATCGAGCCCAGGTTTGAGGGAGTGCAAGACTTCGTACGAAGCGGTTATAGTTTCGTTCACAGGTGCGATGAATGAAGTGATGAACACGGACTTCAAGATCGCGACTTACGATCTATTGGTCGGAAGCACGGACGAGATTAAGAGGTGCGCGAAAAACGTGGAGTCGGGAGCGATAAAAGATTCGACGATTTCGGCTGGGAACGATGATGTACAAATATATGGGTTGTCTGCTTATCAAAGTGTTGATAGTCTCTTGCACAAGTCAATGTATTAGAGATATATGTGTGTGTGACTTATATGGAACTTCGAGTATAAACAACTCAAGTTTCGTGTGTTTAAAGTTGGGAAGATGAAACTACAAAATTGCCCTAGGGGTGACAATTGAATTTCATAAAAGTTATAGGTTAATTTGAAAATAAATAACTAATTAGTACTCCGTATTAATTATATTTAAAAAATATATTTTCATACCATAAATATCAAAATTATTTACATAGGAGAAAAATTAATACAAATATGAGAATTAAGTATTTGTTTACAAAAAATTCTGAATATAATGGAATTTAAAAAATATTACTCCATAATTAATAGGAAGTAGTAGTTATTTTTTATTAATTTATTTATTATTGATAATTATTATTTTTTAATTAATACTCCGAAATATTGTGATTATTTTATAGAATATATAGTAGATAATAAGAATTAATAGAAAGCAATAATAATTTGATATTTCTCTTAAACAAAATATTCCTCTGTGTTTTGGTGAATTAACAAGACCATTCAAAAACAAATCAAAATATGCCAACAATCATTCGTGTATAACTTTTACCAAACTTAGCACATATTCATGTAGTAGTATATATATAAACACAATTCACACCCCTATCAAACAACAATCAATCACACAAATTAATCACAAATTCACAATGTCATCTTCTTCAACAATATTATCATCGATCCTCATCGTCGTCTTTTTCGTGTCGAATGTGATCGTTGACTCGACTCCCTTGATCGACCAAGCTTGCTCCGACGATCATATCCTCGTTCCCGAAAAGCCCCTATGCCTTCATCTCCTTAATTCCCAACCCAAAATCGTCTCCGCCACAACTCCACTCAACATATTCGTCGCGATCATGAACTCGGCAGCTTCGAGCGAGACGGCTTCTCTCAAGCACGTCGAGAGCTTGCTCGAAAAGTCAACTTCGCCCGATGTGAAAGCTGCCCTTCAAGAGTGTCAAAAGTCGTTTAAATGGTCAAAGCAAACTTTCATTAACGTCTTGAGTGAAGTAAAAGACGACAAGGAGTATCAGACGGCGACGTACGATCTCTTGATCGCTGCAACCGACGCCATTCAGCCTTGTAAAGACAGCATCACGTCGAAGAGAATTAACGACGACGTCATCGCGAACGGGCTTCGCGAAGCCCGCTTGTACGGGTTTTCCGGTTTTCATGTCGTTACTGTTCTGGAGGGGTCGTCATAGATCAGGGATGATGATGTCGTTTTGATTTTTCGAATTATTCAAGATGATTCGGGATGATGTAATAAAATATCGCAATTAATATTATTATTGTAATAATATTTTTCATCCATCGTTCTGATTTTTTGAATTATTCGTAAATAGACATTTTATATTTACGGATAAAAAGAACTCTGAGTTTAAATTAATCAAAACAATTTATAAATTTAAATATAGTAAAATAAGAAATGCACAAATGTCATAATTATTTGGAAATTGATACTCCGTATTTATTTATTTAATTCATTGATTTGGATGAAATGCCTATTTTTGCTATAAAAAATATTGAGATTAAAAAAAAATTATTAAATTTTTTAGGTAAAATACAATTTTTAAAAAAATCTTTGAGTGTTAAAGTGCATTTTATTATGTTATGATTTTGGAAGTAAAGTAACTTTGACCAAACTTTTAACTCTAAAAAATTATAAAAATGATTTAATAATTTTTTTTTCAATGCGAAGTGAAATATACCGATTTAAAATAAATATAATTTAATTAATTAAAAAATATCAATTAAATTTTATACAGAATATAGAATTACATAATACGTATATACGGGGACGCAGGGAGTATATAAATATAAATTCGCCTATTGTGACTAAAATTTGGTGAATCAAATCTCACCCAAATAAATTAACAAGACACACTTAATTTTAATTTGAACTAAATACTTCAAAATAGTGAAATACCCTACGAAATCATTCAATCCATTTATCCATAACTTTTTCCAAAAGTAAATATATAATTAAAATGTACTATATATAAACGTTTCACTTATCAAACAAATTTTTCTTCAACTCAAGCCTTGTTAGCTCAATTGGTTGACCACTTGAATAAAAAGCCACGAGATCCGAGGTTCGAACTCAAGACATTGCAATTGACATAGAAAAAAAAAACATTCTTCTACAATTCGATCACACAATCACTCACAATGTAGTCTTCAACAATTATAGGATTCATTGTATTTTAATTTTCGTGTATAATGTCATCGTCTCAACCGGCGATAGCCTCAGCTCGTTCGCTCGACTCACTTGATCGAACAAGCATGCTCCGAGCCTTGTCTCGTTTCCGAAAAAACATTATGCATTCAAATCCTTGGAACTCAGCCCAGCATTGTGTCCGCGACCAATCAATTCGACCTATCCATCGCGATCATGCAGTCCGGAATTTCAATGTTAGACGTTTATGATTAAATGACATGAACGTCTTTGAAGGTGTTATTGACTCGACTTCAATAAGTATTATATATACTGCGATGCATCGACATGATGACGAAAGTAATAATGAATCATGATTTTATAAGTTTGGTGCGAGTCAAAACTTGTGTATAGCAACTTAAACCAAACTTGTGAAGTACAAGAGAATGAGTTCAATGAACTTTAACTTAATTAGATCACTTTCAAATGCCCGATTCTGCCCCTGTTACGGAAGAGTGTAGGATTTTGGTCAATTTATTTGTGCAGTAAGTTCTTGTGCAGCAGCTATTCCAACATTATATCGTTCAAAATAATAACTTAAAACGCGAGCTTACGTTGAAAAGCTGTTGACAAGGACCCAGTCGAGCCCCGATCTGAAGGAGTGCAAATCTTCGTACGATGCTGTTATAGTTTCGTTTACCGGTGCGCTGAATGAAGTGATGAACAAGGATTACAAGATCGCGACTTACGATCTCTTGGTCGGGAGCACGGACGAAATCGAGAGGTGCGTGAAGAACGTGGAATCGGGAAAGATCAAAGATTCGACGATTTCGACAGGGAATATTGATGATGTCCAAATATATGGGTTGTCTGCATATCAAAGTGTTGATAGTCTCTTGCACAAGTCAATGTATTAGAGATATTTTTAATGCAATTAACCTTATATTATATGGGTGTGTGAGTTATAAAAAGTTACTAATAAGCGCTTCAATTTAAACTCAGGTTGTCAGGCATTACAAAAAACTTGATCACCAAATTGATAAACTGATGACAAAACTTGATAAGTTAAAAGAGAATACAAACCCATATCATTCATTCATTAACATCTGTTTCCTAATACTTTTGCACTTTGAAAACCCTAGCAACCCCCATATCACTGGTTTTAGCTAGGTTTTCGGAAATTGCGATGTTTAAAGGCTTTTTTTTGTATAGGTCAATTGCAATGTCTTGGGTTCGAACCTAGGACATTATGGACTTTAGTTCAACTGCTCAAGTAACAACCCTTCACAAAATAAATAAATTCTGGGTCTATATTCCGTGTTTAAAGTTGGGAAGATGAAATTACAACCTAGGGGGAATTTAATAAAAGTTACTATAGGTTAAATCTAAAAATAAATAACTAATTAGTATTAATTATATTTAAAAAATATATTTTCATACCATAAATATCAAAATTATTTACATCGGGAAAAAAATTAATACAAATATGGTACTTACTCCATCTTTTATCCATAATTAACTTTTTTAATTAATACTCCGAAATATTAATATTGTGATTGTTTTATAGAATATATAGTAGATAATAAGAATAGAAAGCAATTTAGGCACATAAAAAAGTGATAATAATAATTTTCCCCTGTGTTTTGGTGAATTGACAAGACCATTCAAAAAACAAATCAAAATATGCCAACAATTAACTTTTACCAAACTTTGTATAGTATATAATCACATGCAACTCACACACCTATCATATCAAACAACAATCACTCACAAATTAATCACAAATTCATCACAATGTCGCCTTCAACAATATTATCTTCGATCATCCTCATCGTCTTTTTCGTCGTGTCGAATGTGATGATCATCGTTCACTCGACTAATCCCTTGATCGACGAGGCCTGCTCCTACGATCTTATCCTCCGTCCCGAAAAACCCCAATGCCTTCTCCTCCTTCAATCCCAGCCCAAAATCGCGTCCGCCACTTCTCCACTCGACATATTCATCGCGATCGCGCAGTCGGGAGCTTCGAGCTCGACGGCTACTCTCAAGCACGTCGAGAGCTTGCTCGAAAAGACAACTTTGCCCTTGTCGAGGGCTTCCCTACAAGAGTGTCAATTGTCGTTTCAATGGTCCTCCTCGTCTTTCAACCGGGCCTTGAGTAAGGTTAGGGACGACAAGAACTATCAGGCAGCGACGATCGATCTCTTGACCGCTGCTACCGATGCCATTGGACTTTGTAAAAACGACATTGTGTCCAAGAGAATTAACGACGACTTCATCGCGAACGGGCTTCGCGAAGCCCGCTTGTACGGGCTTTCCGGGTTTCAACTCCTTATTGATCTGGAGAGGTGATAGATCAGGGATGATGATATCGTTTTGATGATTCAGGATGATGATTGTAATAAAATATCCCAATATTATTATTGTAATAGTATTTTGATTTTTTAAAAACAACTTTGAGTCTAAATTAATAAAAACAATTTATAAATTTAAATATAGTAAAATAATTGATATTTATTTATTCAATTAATTGTTTTGGATTAAATACCTATTTTTGCTATAAAAAAATATTGAGATTTAAAACTTTTTATTAAAAAAATTTAGGTAAAATACAATTTTTTTTTTTAAATTGAGTGTTAAAGTGCATTTTATGTAAGATTTTGGAAGTATAGTAACTTTGACAAAACTTTAACTCTAAAAAATAATAAAAGTGATTTAATAATTTTTTTTCAATACTATAAAATAAAAGTGAATTATTTAGATTATATATGTAAATATTAAATATTAATATATAGATTATATCTTTCCAAATATATAGATTATATATGTAAATATTAAATAAAAATAAATTTTAATTTACAATCTAAACTCCATAAAATTCGCTTTGAAAAGAATTTTTATGTTATTTATTTACTAGGGTATTATAATTTAAATAATTATAATAAAATATATATTTTTAAGAGTTGTATTACTATATTACCTTTATAAAAATTTAATAATTTGAACGGGATTGAAAATCAGTTACTCAATGTTGATAATTGTGTGTAATTTTATTTTTTAATTTGATAATTTAATATTCATTTTTTTTATATTGAATGTTGAGGATTGAGTGTAATTTTATTTTTGAATTTGTTTAATTTGTTTTTCTAATTTTAGAATTTAATATTCATTTTTTTAAACAACAAAGGTTTGCGCAATTTTTGGTTTTTAATTTAATAATTTAAAACAAAAAATATAATTTTGTTTTTTAATTTGAGAATTAACATTTTTTAAATTTAGCGTGAAGTATTATTTTAGTATAAAATTAAAAATTAAATTATGTTATATAACATAATTTATGATTTTATTTTTGAATATTTTAGAAATTTTTTATTATTTATTTTTCTAATTAATAATTCAATTTAATAATTATTACTGTAAAATACTATTTATTTAATTAATTAATGTAATAATACAGCGAGTCCGTACACCTGTTGTAATGTAATTTTAATTTGAACTAAATAAATCAAAATATCCTACGAAATCAGTCAATCGATTTATATATCTATAACTTTTACCAAAAGTAAATATATAAAATGTACTACGTATATATATATATATATATATATATATACGTTTCACCTATCAAACAACATTCTTCTTCAATTCGATCACACAATCACTCACAATGTCGTCTTCAACAATTCTAGGATTCGCATTGATCGTATTTTTCGTGTCCAATGTCATCGTCTCAACCGTCGATAGCCTCGTTCGCTCGACTCTATTGATCGAACAAGCATGCTCCGAGCCTCGTCTCGTTTCCGAAAAAACATTATACATTCAGGTCCTTGGAATTCAGCCCAGCATTATGTCCGCAACCAATCAATTTGACCTATCCATCTCGATCATGGTACTAGTCGGAAGTACGTCGAGAGCTTGATCGAAAGTATTACATGATCTGAACGTCTTTTAATGTGTTATTGACTCAATTTCAATAAGTATTATACTGCGATTGCATCGACATGATGACCAAAGTAATAATGAATCATGATTTTATAAGTTTGGTGTGAGTCAAAACTTGTGTATAGCAACTTAAACCAAACTTGTGAAGTACACGAGAATGAGTTCAATGAACTTTAACTTAATTATATCACTTTCAAATGCCCGATTCTGCCCCTGTTATGAAAGAGTGTAGGATTTTAGTCAATTTATTTGTGCAGTAAGTTCTTGTGCAGCAGCTATTCCAACATTATATCGTTAAAAAACAATAACTTAAAAGGCATTACGTGAAATCGTTACGTTACAAGATTTAATTTGAAATAAAAGACCGAATGTAGAGTTATGTTACAAGTCGGAGAGTAAAATCGAATTATAAAGGATTGAGTAAAATCGAATTATAAAAGACTTAATGTGACGAGTTATGTTACAAGACTGAATGCGAAATCTAACTATGAAATCAAGACCCAATGTGAAATCTAACTAAACATGAAATTGAGTTATGTTACCACGTTTTGTGATCTTATCTTCTAATTATAGTAAATTATCATTCTCAAAACAAAAAAAAAAAAATCTAATAAATAAAAACAGCAAAAATTTAAAACATTAAGACTGTAATATTCTCTTTTTCCAGGGACCAAAACGTAAAGAAACTAATATCTAAGAAGAAGAAGACGGTGGAGGATACTGCCCGGAATTCCACGGCGGCCCCTGGAAATCCGAGAGAATTCCGCTCCCGCCGCCGCCGCCGGTTTGTTGATAATTATTCCCTAGCGTGTTAAACTGTACGATTGGTCCGCTGTTGAACATCATAGGATACGTCGAAGGCGGCAAAGAGTAACCCAACGAAGGCTGAGCCGCCGGTTGCGAATACGAATCGACCAAGGACGAATCGTACATCATCT
This sequence comes from Euphrasia arctica, assembly GCA_014843705.1. NCBI lineage: Eukaryota > Viridiplantae > Streptophyta > Magnoliopsida > Lamiales > Orobanchaceae > Euphrasia > Euphrasia arctica. The sequence goes on from JACOMQ010001042.1 coordinate 16,480, forward strand.
GGTCGAACAGAGACGGCGGCGGCGGCCGGAATTCGCCGGAGCTCTGAAGCAGCCGCGAGTATTCCCAGTAATCCCTGGCGTCGTCTTGCCGGACCGACGGCGGATACGAGGCCACGACGGGAGGAGGCGGCGGCGGCCTCGGGTTGACGGCCGGAGGCGGCGGCGGCGGCGGAAGCATGAGCATGTTGACTTCTTCCGGGAAGTTGAGCTTGGCGCGGCTCCCGCGGTAGCGCAGCGCCGCCGCGTCGTAGGCTCTGGCGGCCTCCTCCGCCGTGTCGAAGGTGCCGAGCCAGACCCTGGTGGCCTTGTGTGGGTCCCTTATCTCGGCCGCCCATTTTCCCCACGGCCGCTGCCGGACTCCCCTGTATTTCCTCGGCTTCTCCACCGTTTCCTCGTGCGAATCCTCTGCTTCGAATTAAATAATTTAAAAACACTTTTTTTAGGAACGATTCAAACGCTTATCTTGTTAGGAAAAGTATTAAATAATATTAAAATATAACGTCAATATCAAAACAGAGTAAAAAAATAAAAAACAGAGTAAAAAAAAAAAACAGGGGAAGGAACCCAAACCAGGATTCACATCGGCGGGCCAACGATAAACCCTCTGACCCTGCGAAACGACGTCGTCCGGTTCCCGGGCCCGCTTCTGGCCGGGCCAAGAGCCGGAGCTCGACGAGGAATAGGCGGAGGTGGGCGAGTCCAGGGCTGAGGGGATGATATTGGTAAAGCTCCCAAGAGGTGGTGGATACGGGCCGACCCGCTGGCCCGACGCCACGTGTGTGAGGGCCGTCACGATCTCGGAAGTCTCGTGGGGGTGGCCGCCGGACTGAAATGGCGGCGGCCCATCAGCCGCCGGTAGCAGGTAGTCCGGAAGGTCTTGGTCTTCTTCCTGGTCAGAGGTGGCTCTGGCGGTGGTGGTGGTGGTGGTCCCCGGGAATCTCGAGTAGCCGCCGCCGGTTTCCATTGGTTTGAAAATCAAGAAATGAAATCAATCCAACAAATATATTTAAATGAAATAGAGAGAGTTTGACACAAGAAAATGATGGCGCAATCTTATTACACAGGTTTTATCTGAAGTAGACACTTTGATTTCCTTATTTTTGGTTTCAGATTTGTGTGTTTTATGATGTAAATATTAAAGTTGTTGAACGAGGGTTTATATAGGAAGAAAAGGAAGTTCATCTCTTCTCTTCTTACACCGCCAATTCAACAGTAACTAATTTTCTACTGTATTAGAGAAAACATTAGGAGTTTTAGTCTTTTACTTCTACCAAAAGGAAGAACTATCATGTTGTAATGTTTTAAAATATTTTACTGTTGACAAAATGACTTTATGAATGTTTAAAAATGTTTATGTGAGTAAATGTTAGTTAGACGATCAAATAAATTAGAGAGAGGGTTAATTTAGTTTTAAAAAAAAACTAAAAAATACAGTACTAAGTATTTTACAACCAAATTCATGGTGTCTTATTTATAAGATAAATATGAATTGAATGTTAAAAAAAATTGACCGTGAAAGGATATGTCCATATTTAAAAAAAAAAAAAAATTGACCATGACGCGAATTTGCCTCTTCAAACTCTGAACAGAACATGTTTGTTTTTTCGTTAGAAACGTGTCACCTTCGTTTTAGTAGTATAAACTCTGAACAGAACCAGATGTTGGTTTCTTCTGTAGAAACGTGGCACCTTCGTTTTACTAACTCATTAGTATATAAAGTTTTCAGAATATCAGTATTTTTTAAGTTTTAATCTAATAATATAGAAAAAAAACATGAAACAAGAAAAAAAAAACATGTGTTTTATTAATTATAATCATGAGACTTTTTTCTTTATTTCAAGTTATTAATGGATTAAATTCGAAAATATAATAATCAAAACTATTCTCATGTGAAATATGTGACAGCGATAATTAATATTTGTTCATAAATTTAAAATATTTAATAAACACCCGATTTTTCAATTTTTTTTACATCCTCAATTCAATAGATTGGAATTTAAGAATTTAAGTTAAATATTTTTCAAACTCTTTTGATATAAATGATGAGACGTGACTCCCAAATTATTATTTCCACTAGTTAAATTAAGTTATTATTTCCACTAATTAAATTCCACTAGTTAAATTAAGTTATTATTTCCACTAATTAAATTAATTTACCAACTCCAATTCATTTGAAAAACTTTAATCAAGATAGTTACATGGTCAACTATTTGGAAAAACAATATTAATGTTGACTATATCCACGAATGTGTTCGCCTAATTTTATATCCCACTATTCTTTGTTTCCAAATTTTTCTAAATGTTACTAGTATACTGTATTATATATATATATATATATATATATATATATATATATATATATATATATATATATTTTATATTTTTTTAATGTTTTCTTATTTAATAAAAAAGAAATAACAAAAAAGTACTACCACTCTCATTATATATTACTCTCTTTTTTTCTATTTTTTATTTAAAAAATAACAAATAATGTTTTACTACAACTCTCATTATAATATTTAGCAAAGTATAATTTTTTAATCAGGTAAAAAAATTAACATTTTTCTTTTGGAGTGTCCACACACTCAAAATAAAATTAAAAAATAATTTTTTACTGTAAAATAGTATAATTTTGATACTTTATTGTTTGGTCAAAAATTCATATTTTTCTTAAATATAGATAATATTATATATTATTATAGTCATTATATTATACAAATGAATTACTAATACGGAAAATAAAAACTGTCTACGTTAGCAACGCGGTCAACTCACGTCTCCCCTGAATTTTGAACTTTTAGAACAAATGGGACATCTTCATTCTTCAAGGTACCTAGCTAGTTAGGAAAGAGTTAAATTGTTGAATAAATCAAATAAAAACAATTGATCATATACCACAGCAAAATAATCAAGTCATTGTAGAAATGTAGAGATTAAAATTAAAGCATCGATATCATATTGATTGACTCGTCGAACTTGACTCAACAAATCCAGAAAGCAGAGTGTTCACCTGCTCGGACGAGCATATTTTTAATATACCTATCTAGAAAGAAGCTTGTGTTGGAAATAGGAGTGCTGATGATGCTTTTGGAAAAAAGATTTGCGTGAGTTTCTGTTATAACATTTGTGTGTCGGGTCTGCGGATAAAGATCGAGTTTAATATATAACTATATAAGTATATAATTATCCTAATTAGTAATTATGATCATATTATTATATTTAACTAATGCATGCTTACTTTTATGACGCATAATTTTTTTAATTCATTATAATCTTGTAATAATGTCCAAAGGTATCTGAGTTTTTTAGATTCTACTTCTATTTGCATCATTATGAAATACTGCATGCCTTGATTTTTTTTTTAAATCTTTTATGTATCGTGCAAATGACACGTAATCTTGTCCAATCTTTTTGTGGACAACATTTGGAATTTTATTTTCCTTTTTTGCAAATATTTAAAAATCAATTTTGAAATCGAAGACCATTCCGTACTTCAAAATTATATTTGTCGATCGGTCGATACCAAATCGAGGACCAAACTCAATTGCAGACGCTTGATTTCGCCGTTTCTTTTTGCTATTTGCAGAGTTTGTTCTTGTCGATGATGAAGTTCGATGAATGACATACGCACACTCGAAATTCAAGTTTTATAATGTACCTTTTGCTTGCAAAACAATAATCCATATGGACCCATGTAATGGGCCTACCTAGCTAGTAGTTTGGTTTAAGCCCACAAAATACAAAAGCCCTTTATGGCCCACATGCATGCACGCTTTGGGTCTCTTTCTCTCTCTACGTACATATATTCTCATCTCGGTTGTAAATTAAGTTGATGAAGAAAATACATACCAAAAAATGAAATGTTTCTCCTAATGTACCAAACATGGACAAACCCGTGGAAAATCGACTCTGCGCAAATCTCACTAGCTTTCGACGTCGACAATGATATGGATCCAACTTAGTACTCTCTCGACAAAGTGTTCGTTAAACATTTACTTCTCCATTCCTTTAGCATGCATGCCTAATTTTGCATCACATTCATTGAATCGATCTTCCTATCATGAATAATATTGTGGGGTTAGATACATGTACTTTTGCTAGTCCTTGTACGTACGTAAGATTTAAGTTTTTTGCGCAACGTCACAATCAATATAAATTGCTATCCAAACACGCCATTAAGATTCTATTCAATTCCACGGGTTCTCAAGTAAAAAAAACGTGAATTTGAGATCGTAGAAACCAAAAAAAAAAAAGTGATTTAGGACAACTTGTGACTTGAAGCATCTCCCGCCGAAAGGTTTTATGTAATGAAGACAAGATATATATGAATTTTGATTTGTCTTGTTGACTTTTTCATACCGAGTTTGCATGCATTTGGTGCTTTTTTTTGTTGTTTAAAGAAGTGTAACGTGTTATAGTAAAGGAATGTTTTCGTCTACGCGACAAAAATTCTCCGTGAATTTACTTTTTTTTTCTTCTTCTATAGAGATACGATCGGTGGAACTATCTGATTGTGAAGATCGAGTACTCGCTTTTCGCCTTTTATAGCATATACTTTTGAATTTTTCGAGCTCGCCTGAACCCGGTTGCCAGGATTCTAAGATTAACTCGGTGTAACATGTTACTATAAATAGAAAAAGAGATATGCAAACAGAATAAAACAAGACGTACGTGTAACATGTACTTGTCAGTTGATTGAAACCGATGACCTAATTCTAAATGCCTAAATTTTATAATATTTTGGTCAAAATTCGAAATGACAGATGTTGACTATTACTCGATCCACTTATAAGGTGGTGGTGGTACGTGTAGTGGTACGTACATGTGGCAATGCATATCCGCAATAATTTGGTTGGTAAAATAGCTCATCAAATTATTGATTGTGTTATGACTGATGACTAAGGTCGACTTTTGTCCCAGCATCGACAGATGATCAGTCTTTTCGTCAATCTCCCTTTTGAATTTGTAGTCGATTTCTACACACTTTAAAAATTAAATGCTAAATCGGTGAATTAAGTTAATTTTATATTTTGCTCAAATCGAAATTGATGATATTTGTATTATTCAATGATTATTTGTATTATTAGTCAATTATTATTTATTTTATTACTCCTATCATTTTGATGTTGATTTGAAATTTAACATCTAGATCACATTCCACATCTAAGAGCCCATTCCTGAATTGGGCCTGGCCCTTTCTATCGAGCCCAATAAAATGTCATGTAAATTGTAAAATGAAAGAGGGGCGAAAGTCCGAATACTCGTAAGTGCGGGGGGCTCTGTGCAAATTACGCAAACAGCGTGGATTTTTGTCCGTATCTACGAAAACCTCCCCTGCGAAATTCTCCCCAAAATATCTCTCGTCGATCCCTTTACTCGATTTAGCTCAGATGAGAGTGGAATTAATGGCGGCGGAGAGCAGCAGTAATCGGGGGAAGAAAGAGTCAACGGCGGCATTGACGATTTCGCCGATCCAAAACGACGACGTCGAGGATCCCGTCAAATCCCCACCTCGCTCGCCTGACAATTCCTCGACTTGCAAGGTCTGAATTCGAGCTTGATTTTTTTTTATTTTAATCTCCAGGAACTTTACAGTTTCTGTTGTTGGCTTGTTGCTGATTGAGTTTTGCTGATTTTTTTTTATTAATTTATTTGGAAATGGTGAAATTCGTGGGTAATATATAGTGTGTTTCATCAGGCTTGTTATGCTGTTCTTCAGAGCTGGGCATCGAAGAAGTTTATGACCGGATGGTAAAAAAAATTATACTAAATCTGTTTACCAACTTTCCCGTTTTCTGCCGTTGTTAAATTTTCCGACGATGAGTTCAAATTGCAGTGTGGTTCTCTTTCCGGTCGCCGTTACGTTTTTCATCACGTGGTGGTTTATTCAGTTTTTCGATGGTTTCTTCAGTCCTATATATGAAAGGCTTGGAATCGAAATATTTGGTGAGTCATTACTAAACACAGATAATCCTTCTCCTTATTAACTACTATCCGTTGAGATTATCACAAGTTCTGGAGGATAACATTTGGGTCCCAATGATTGTCAACGATTTTTGATAAATTTGTTTATTTGTCTAATAATCTCTTCACGTCTGCGCAGGCCTTGGATTCGTCACGTCTATACTATTTATTTTCTTTGTTGGTATTTTTGCTTCATCGTGGATGGGTTCTACAGTTTTCTTGATAGGAGAATGGTTTATAAAGAGAATGCCTTTTGTGAAACATATATACTCAGCATCCAAGCAAATAAGTTCTGCAATCTCTCCAGGTGACTATTGTCTCTCTGTGCGTGTGTGTGTGAAAAATGCACCATTTGATGAAATTCGGAGAAGGCATATCAGTATGATTTCAGTTTTACTGTTTTTGAGGGTTTATATGTTGGGAAATTTTCGAGAACTGTAATTTCTAATAAATTCCTATCATAATGACTGTTGCCGCCTTTCATCGCGTCTATCTTCATGTAAGGGTTTGAGTGATGACAAAAATGGTTTATATTGTTACAGACCAGAATACAACTGCTTTTAAGGAGGTTGCTATTATCCGTCACCCTCGTGCTGGAGAATATGCTTTCGGGTTTATTACATCGTCAGTAGTTCTTCAGGTGCTTTTCTTCAATAATCCCCCAAATTGGATTATGTACGGTGGAAATTATACCAAGTTTGTTTCTTAGCTTTTTATCTTTTGACAAAAAGATATAATATTCGATTATGGTATATTTATAAATATATTCTGATGTGTATGGTCCATTTTGAGTTATAAATTGTAAGCAACGTCGATATCATATTCAGTTTAAAATGAAGTTTATCGAATATCAAGATTTGCCTTTCTTATATTACTATTATTTTAAATGACTGTTATCTTCTATGATTTCAGAGAGAAAATGGGGACGAAGAATTATGCTCTGTTTACGTGCCAACAAATCATTTGTACATAGGAGACGTCTTTCTGGTAAACACTAAAGATATTATTCGGCCAAGCATGTCTATTCGTGAAGGCATAGGTAGGTCTTTTGCTCTGTCTTATCAGTCATTTGAAGGCACAAATCCAATTCTTATTTAAATGTATAATAATATGATACCTGAGCTTCTGCCCTATGTAGTTTCATATGGCTTAAAATTTAAATTCCTGGCTGCTGTTTTACTGAATTTTTACTTTAATTTCAGAGATCATTGTTTCTGTGGGGATGTCAATGCCTCAGGTGATTTCTCCCATAGACAGCACCACTCGTCTGAATGACCGGTTCCCTGTGAGTAGGATAATAATATAGCAAAGCACGGAAAATTTCAAGATGAAGGCACATTTTATTTGAAATGATTCTTGTGCTGTTTGGTGACCTTGTTTGCTGAAGAAATTTGAATTCCATGTGGTAGATAGATAAATTAGAAGGTATTAATTCTTTAGTTTTTGTACAAAGATATCAACTAGTAAAGATATGCTAATTTGTTCAGATACATTGGTGTGATTTTGAAATTATAAAATATTGGGTTAATTACAACATCCAGGTGATATTTATAGGTCATATACATACTTCAATGCAGAAGAAACAAAACGATCAACGTTTTCTTTGAGCCGTAGGGGGCAACTTCTCAGACGGACCACAGGGAAGTTTCTGCCCAGATTCCTGTTCTATTTTACTCTTTAGCTCTCTTAGTATCTTAATTTGCCCTAGCTTCTCCGGAGAGAGTTTGTCCCAGTAGATGCCTACAAGAGACGTTCACATGGGCGAACATGTAAGAGTAAGATGATATTTCATGTTCATACGAAAGCAAGGGGACTTGTTCTCTTTAAGTACTGACCTTGAGGTTTTGGAATTGAGGTATTGGTAAAAATAACTTTGGTGGGAGTGCATATAATGTCGACTGGGACATCATGAACCAATAGTTTCTCAACCGGAATATCATCACTGAGTTGATCATCGTGCACTAGAAGCATGAAGGGAAAATCGACACTGAGATCTCAGATTTACAATGCTACAAGATTCGAATAATAAAACTTACCGGATGTGATGACAGGTGTCGAGTCATCTATGGCACCCATGTAACGAAGCATGCCATACTCAAGCTCAGCGAATCCCTGCACCAGAAATAAAATGATCGAAATTTGGTAAGACAAAAAAATATCTGTAACCTAACTACTTCATACCTCCCCCTTGCCAAGTCTTGCTCCGGTTTTTGGGTCAACAGCAACGGAACCAATGATGATTAAGTCAACTTTTATCTTCTCGTCTAGGCCAATCGGCCTCCCGTACTTGGCAACACCAACGGAAGTACACGCCTCCTTAATGGTGCTAGGGCTCAACATCGAGTTTTGAAGTACAGAGAAAAAACCTGTTCTCAGACGAGGCTGTGGAGTTAAGAGCCTTTTCCCACCTGCATCAAGATCTTAGCAATCTTCAATCTTGTTATCGAGAGCAATCGAAAAACACGAAAAAAACTAACCATTAAGTGTGAGGAATCTGACTTGCTTTTGTGGGGTGTCTGGATTCACCTTCACACACTCAGCCTTCTTGAACACCTCCAGCTCACTCAACTGCCAAACACATCCTTATATAAATAAATTCATTAATTAATTCAGAAAAAAAAGAGGGAAAATCACAGTAAACCCTAACCTTATTAGCGGCAATATGGGACCCGACGAAATTGGGGATCCGATGGTGAACGGGCCTGGGAAACTGGGCTATGTTCCGGGCCTCCATCAGGTCCCAGACCCGATTCCTGATGGCCCATTTCCAAGCTTTCGGGTCGTCGCCCGAATTTAGGGCCTCCTGGGCCATCGACTCTCGGGCGGCGGCGTCCAGGCTCAGCCGCTCGGCTTCGTAAGCCGCCTCGTTGAAAGCGGCGTCGCTCCGGTGGGTCGCCGTGGCGAGAACGAGATTTCTCGATTGAGTAATGGATAATGGAAAAATAGGGAGATTAAGGGGCTGTTTGGGCGCGAGATGAAATGCAGAAGAAAGCTTGACGAGCAGTTGAGCTTCCATTAGAGAAAGCGGTGGCGTTGAGTGTGCGGCGACGATTGGTTTCGGCAGTTATCTCCGGTGATGTCGCGTTTTCGCAAACGTGTTGAAAGTCGCGTTTATTGTAAATCCAAGTATATATTTTTACTTGCTTATTAGTCCATTTCGATCCTTTTAGTAAAAAAATGTGAGATAACAGTCGGAAATTGTAGTTTTTTTAGTCAAAAAAATGTTACTATAACAATCGGATATTGAAATTCAGCGTAGTCTTTTTAGTCGAAAAAATGTGATAACCAGTCAGAAATTGAAATCCAACGTGATATATCAGACCACACCTACTACTAGCTCTGTGATGATTTATTATAACTTTCTATTTTTGGATCATCAAACAAGTTTTAAAACATAAAACCAAATACAAAAAAAATAAAAAATACTCTTGTATTCAAAAAGGGAAAATAAATAAACTAAACCCCCAAAAAAAATAGTGACTGGGAAGGATCCTTCTTTTGGAAATACAAAACACAGCTTTTACCCAAAGAATAAATTAAAAAAAAAAAAAAAAAAAAAACTTTGCATAGCAAATACAGTAGTATAAAATATATGTGTGTGCCATGGCAGCTTCTTTTATCTACACAAGGACCACCCATAGCTTCTGCTGCTTCCATCTCTTTCTTTCTTTCTCACTGCTTTTGCTTCAAACAAACCTAAACTCCTAATTACAATCCAACCCACACACCTCCAACACGAGCCCTCCTCTCGACGTGAACGGGTTGATCCTTACCCACAGCAACGAAAATATCGAGGCCAACAAAATCGACCACACCACGATAATCGTCGGCAGCCTGCTCTGCTTCCCCATGAACCCCTTCAAGAAAGGGTACAAATGTACAATCACCCATATCGCGAAGAACAGCCTCCCGAAAAGCGGGCCCCACGACTCGTACCCGTTGTTGATCGCGTCAGATATCCCGACAGCCACTCCTATGATGTTGATGATCATCAGAGTCATCGGAGGGATCAGCAGAGAAGTCCACTTGAATAGGTATAGCTCCGAGAATGCCCCGTCATCGGCCGCCTTCGAGGTGACCGTGAAGTTCGTGTTGACCCCGCCCAAGACCTTGAGAAGACCCTGGATCAACGCGAAGAAGTGGGCCGAGACCCCTCCGATCACCCAGAACTGCTCGTTCCTCCACAGGTCGTCTATCCCGACTCGGCCCCACTGGATCTCGAGGATGCTGGTGAGAGCGATCGACATGAAAAGGCCGATAAAGAGTATGCCCGCGTAGTTACTAATCTGTTAAACGAAAAAAAAAAAAAAAAAAAGTCAGCTCAAAAACATCGATGCTTTTAAAAGTTGTTGTAATTGTTGTAGTGTAGGGCTACTCACCGATGGGACGATGAATTTTCCGGTGAGGAGGCAGACAGCTGGCAAGGTGCAGTAGACGATCAGGGGGAGGGAAGTGAGTGGATAGATGACAGAGTTGATGTAAGAGAATCTCTCGAGCGGTTTCAGACCACATCCGTATCCGTACCAAATGGGGCAGTGTCTGCTCAAGAGAATCTCGACGGACCCCAAGGCCCATCGAAGAACCTGGTGGAGACGATCCGAGAGATTGATTGGGGCAGAACCTTTAAAGGCGGGCCTTTTCGGTATGCAGTAAACCGAACGCCACCCGTGGCAGTGCATTTTGAAGCCCGTCAAGATATCTTCAGTAACCGACCCGTAAATCCATCCGATCTGGCGAAATAAAGAATTTTTCATTAGCACTCATGTATAAAAACCTCGTAAGCAAATGAGCTTTGTAGTTTGTACCTCTTTTCCCCATTCCGATTTATCTTCATAGCCGCAGCTAATCACGTGAATAGCTTCTTTCAAGAGTGAGGCGGATGTTGCTCCGGGTGGGACCCCCCCTTGCTCCAGAAGGGTCGAGGCGATGAAAACAGGCGACTGCCCGAATTTTTTCTCGAACTTTATCTGTGGCATGAGGGTCGTTTTTTCACTCTCGATTCCTGACAGGGTAATGCAAGTCAGTTGCCATTACTGATTCTGATGAAAGATGTGACATTCTTACCTTCGACTCCTTCCTCGATGTTTTCAAGAGCATGGATCTGTGTAGAAGCTTCCCTTCCTTTGGTCTTCTTCTTGTTATCTTTTTTCGATTTTCCTTTCCTGTTCTTCTTCTTCGATCCAAAACAAAAGCAACACCACTTGGGCAAGCAGTTGCATGTTTTTCCAGGTGGTTTTGTCTTCTTGGGCGCGTCGTATCCATACAGAGCTTGCCTCCTGAAGACACAGCCAGTCCCCACGTAAATCGGACCTTGAATCCCATCGAGCCCTTTCATATTTATCTGGTAACACATTTAAAATAAAACTATAAGCCTTTTTTTTTCAAAATAGTAAAACCCATTGATCTAAAGCAAGAGAAACATATCATACATCGAAGAAGACGACGTTGCGATTCGAATATCTATCGTGCCTATCGATCCCGTCGAATCTTTGAGGAAACTGCACGTAGCATATCTTCTTGCCGGCTTGTGGGTCCATCATGAAACACATGGACTCTCGAAGGGCTTTGCTGTTATTTATGTAGTGATCACAATCGACGTTGAGCAGGTAAGGCGCATTCGAGATGACAGCCGAAACCCGTATCTGAAATAGTAGAGAGTAAAGATAAGCTCGAGCATAAATAAAGTACAAACGAGAAAAAGTGTAAGACAAACAAATTACCAAAGAATTCATAGCACCGGCTTTCTTGTGGTGATCGAACCCAGGCCTCTTTTCACGAGAAACGTAAACAAGACGAGGCAACTCGTTCCCTTCGATATCCCGAACGCCGTTCTGACCCAAGAACACCTTTCGAGCAAAAAATCGAGTTTAGCATTGACTCGTTTTTCGAGACGATTAATAACAATAAAATATATATACCTGAATCATTCCGGGATGATCCCTGACGTTATTTCCTGGCCAAGGAGTTCCGTCTTGCATCGTCCAGCCCTCTTCCGGAACCTTCACTGCCATTGCAACGAGCGCGTTTATTCTTACCTTAAACTCTTCGTACTCTCTCTTCATCGCACGACGTTCCCTCACGAAAGTCGGCTCGACCTTGTCCCTCAAATAGTCCATCTTTTGGGCAAAGTACCATTCGGGGGCTCGAGGCTCGATGCTGAACTTCTTGCAGAACGGGACCCACTTCCTCGCGAACTCAGACGTCTCCGAAAGGGCTTCGAAAGTGAGCATCGCAGCCCCATCATCCGACACGTAGCAAGCGACTTTATCGACCGGGTAATCGCAAGCGAGAATCGAAAGAACAGTGTTGGCTGTAATAAGCGGAGGCTCTTTCAAGGGGTCGACTGTGCTCACGAATACATCCACAGGACAGAGTTCGGACGGTTTTCCCTCTTTCTCATACCTGATATACGTTCGATTATTGAACATGGCAAAAATAGAAACAAATGTAAACTATAAGAAGAGTATAACTATAAACCTTAAAGAGAGTCTGTCGAGGTATGTTTCTCGCTCGATCGGACACCACTTTGGAAACTGATCGAATATCCACGAGACAGCGAACCAAATCTCGCATATGATCGACGTTAGCCACAGCCCGTAAGCATCGTTCACCGGATGAAGGATTCTATAGTGGAAGAACAATCCAAGAATCGCCATCCGGAGAATGATGGTCATTCGGTAAGGGTTTATCTTGCTAGAAGGAATCGGAATCTTCCGGGAAAGTGGTTGCCTCCCTTCGTCCATCCTATAAATAAGGATAAACGAAAACAATTACAAAGCAAATCACAAAGAACAATTAATACATAAAAAAATAAAAATAAAAAGTTAACATACTTGGGTAAGTCGGGATCATCCAACTCGTCTCCTCCTCCTTTAACTCCTTGATGCCTAACGACCTGAAGTTTTTCGTTTTGCTTTCGTTTCCACTCCTCCATTCTTTCCTTCCAGGCAACAGTCCCATATCCGTACACGGCTAAATCTTTCTTTGGATCCATAGGCCTTGGCGGCACTACAATACAATTCACAATGCCGGTTAACTAAAAAGTTCAAATCAAGATTTTAACTAATACAACCGAAAAAAAAACACTCACAAGTCATCGATGAATCTGTAAATGGCCCGGAATGCACTCGTCTCCCACGACCCTCGAAAGGCGGGATAATCAGAGCATGCTTATCAGCTGAAATCGTATCATCCTTCATCACAAAACACTAACACATTTCAGTATAAGTTGCAATGAACAAAGACTAAAAACAAAACAAGCAAACAAACTACCTCTTGCCCATAGGTAAGCAGAGGAATTTCAGAGTTAACAGCAGCAGGATCCAATTCGGATCGATTCGTGATCCCGGAAGTCGTTCGTCCGAGTCGATTGGAGTAGCCCATTTCGGAAGGATCTCGCTTGTCGAAGCCATAGTCGTAGTCGAGTTCGTTCTCCAAGTCGTCGAACTCGTCCTCATCTTCGTCCCCGTCGACTCTAGGGCTGCCCTTGATTCGCTTGAACCTGGTTTTGCACTGGGGGCAAGCTTGGTTGCCTTCCCGCCGCTCGTACTCGTAGCAGGGCCGGCAAACCGGGAACGCGCACTCGTTGCAGGCGATGAACGGCTCGCCGTCGACGGTGAACTCGATCTCGTCGCCGCAAATCTGGCAAATCTGACTGGTCAACTCCTTCACCGAAGTCACCTGAACCCAGATCGAGAAATATTAATTAACCGCCGAATCTCACCGGACGGTTCGATTGAAATGATTGCGACCGGCGCTGAAATCTAGGGAAAGTTGAAAAGGGGGAAAGAGCTAAATCGGGAAAAGCAATTATCGATTCAAAGGGGGAAATTAACGGAAAATAAATTAATCCCAAAATGAAATTAAACTGAAGATGCTCACTCGTCCAATCTCGTCGGCATTGATGAGGACGAACTCGTTCCGGTTGTGAGAACCGGCGACGAGCCGGCCTTTCGTATCCATCTTCGAAAACCCTTCTCGGAAATTCTCTCTCTGTATGTATATATGTAAACGGAAAAAACACTTCCGCAATCACAGACCCATTTGCGGACTCCGCGGAGACAGAGAAAAAGAAACGATTTTTATTTCTGAATTCTGAAAATGCGACCGTCCCTTCTTGAAGAAATGAAATGACAATGATGGTCACAGATGAGAGAGTGTGTGTGTGTGTGTTTGTGTGTGTTTTCTGGGTGTTATTTCTGTGATTCTTTACTTGATAGAGAGAGAAAGCCACCTGTTAATGATGGAGACTCTATTCTGATTTTATTTTTTCTCTCTCCTTTTGTTGTGATATGAGCTGTATTTTTTTTTCCAGAGAATCAAATGCCACGGTGAAAAAATTTGATCGGCGAAGACAAAAACAAATTATGTGTTCAATTAATTTATATATACAATTAAAAATAAAAAGGAAGATGAAGGTTCAACGCGTAATGCACAAGGGACAAGACTTTTTTTCGTGATTATTTTTATTTTGTATGCTGGAGGTGGGCCCCGGTGACCGGTGGTGGGGGCGGCGACAGCGGTGGCGCTTGGAGTTTGGTGAGGTTTTTTGAGTCACTTTTTGACCGTGTCGCCGGTTGCGCGCGTGTGTGTGGGTGAGGTTTATTTACGGCGGTAACTAATTATTTACTGCTACAGTCGCGATTGATTGAAATATTCTTGGAATAATTAACAATTACTTAGAAGGGTTAATTAATTAATCGTGTAATTAGAAGGTAAAACGCATCTAATTATATAATTAGGTGATACATACAATTAAAGTAATGGTAATTAAACACTGATAAGAGATGGTATGAATCCTCGAGAAGAGTTAGAAAAACGAATTTATTTACTTAGAATCAATTTAGTGAAATTGAATTTGCAACAAAAAAAAAGTCAGAAAATAGAAGAAGAAACAGAGCTTTATTGCACGTGAGTCTCGTTATGAAATTAGGACACGTACCAAAGTCATTTTTGACACATCGGAAATTACGAAATTGCCCCCGTGATTATCGTGACGAATTCTCCTGTTAATAAAATTACGAAATTAACCCCGTAATAATTCGTTTAGTCAATTACATTAGTCAAGATAACGGACATTCTGAAGTTCAAAAATAACTATTGCATTAGAAATTAGAACTATTTTCTCAAGATTTTATCATCTCAAATATATTTTTAGGACAAAATGTGTGATAACTAGGTAATAAATAAACGTATATTACATGTTCGGATGAGAATAATATATTTTTGAAATAAAATAAATTATCAGGATGTATTTTATATTCGAAACACATGCATTCAAAGTCCACGAATTCAGCCAATAATTGATTTTTTTTGCACATATTTTTAGCACTACAAAAACATTCCAAAAAAAATTAAATATTTCTAGGTTTAGGGAAACAATTGTCATTTTCACTATTTCATATCTCACTCGCAATAAAACTTTCATTTGAAAGTAAATTTAGTTTTTCCTATTAATGGAAATTAGTATACACACTACAAATTACGGAATGTAGTAATACGTAAAAAAATATTTAAAAACAAATAATGGAACATGTGTTTTATTTTTACTTGATTAATCAATACAGAACCCAGCCAAAATGATGATTAATAATTCCCTAATAATTGATAACTACCGTAAATTACTTTAGGTTTAATCGTCGATCTCACTGACCACGACAGAGACATTTGATAATTAAAAATACTAATTAAAATATTTAATAATTGAAGCAACAATTAATTAATTAATTTGATCATAAATTAGAAAATGACAATGACAACATGTTCCAACCACTCTTCATGTTTCTTACATTCACATTATTACTTACAAATATATTATCCCCCGAAATCAATTAAATGAGACAGCACCACATTATTTATTTATCAAATCAAGTGAATAAATAAATATAATTATGATACATCTTTAAGAATTAAAAATTAGATCACAATTCTTAATAAATAATTGTTGTTAATAAAACTAATAAGCTGAAATTTTATTAATAAATAATATTGTAGTAACTCGATTTTATTTTTTTAAATATACGAAAATATGATATATTGCTGACGTCAAAAGTATGCGGGAGCCACGCGAAAGTTCGTGCTTGAGCCCCACGCGCTACTGAATTTGTCGGTGGAACCGGAAACCCCACATATAATAATAAAAAAAATACGTAAAAGAATTTCCGAAAGTGGGGCCCACATGGAGGGCAATTATTTACTCACAGTTAACTATGGCGTACGAATATTCAATACGCCCACAGTGCGCATTGCGCCACCGACAGAAACCGATCGGCTCAGATCTACGATGCACGACAAGCCACGTGTCGAACAGGGTGGGCCACGTTACAGCTAAAAATAAATTTCCTTTTGGAACCTGCCGACACATACCATTTCCATTTTCAATTCCAACCTTTTTTTTTTTTTTTTCCAAATTATTTTACACTAGTGTAACACCCGTGCGATGCCCGGGATATGTCCTTGCGTCGTGTTTGGTGTTTAATGTGCCCTTGATCTCGCGGT
>JACOMQ010001043.1:0-32934 GCA_014843705.1 Euphrasia arctica
GCTATAATGATCGCTTGTGGTCGCTGGACAGGTCCCTGATTACTTGTTAAATGGGTCATATCTGGTCGGGTCGGAACTTGGGCCGTGATCCGACCATAATGGGAATTGCGAAAATGGGGAACAACATATATGAATGAAAATTTGTCTCACCCGAGATTCGAACCCTGCGTCGTCGGGGAATTACACCCAATGTAATTAAAACTAAATGTTTAAGAAAGAAAAGGTAATTTGGTTATTGAAATTATAGAAAAATACAGTTTTAACTAAAGTTTAAAGATGTCCCCAAATAAATTTAAATAGACACAAAAATTGATTTAAAAACCTAATAAAAACTGTCGCTATCCCCTGATTCCTCTGTTCATGCGGTATCATCTCATTCATCCGGCCTGCTTTGTTTTTTCATTAACTAGTACAATTGATGCAAATGATTTATTTGTTTGAAATAATCTAAAATTTTATTTAATCTTAATGTATTTCGGCCAAAAAATTATTAATGGACTAACAAATTATTTTATTTAATAATCGAACTCTCACTCAAATTTATTTGTAAACTCGTATTAATCTCATTATTAACCGTTATCTAAATTATGAAAATTTTATTATTTTCAAATATTACTCCTGTTTGATATAATTTATAGTAGGTAAGCTTCCTGGGGCATAGTCGAGTGGTAAGGTTTGTGGTGATGTTGATATAATTCCCCGACGACGCAGAGTTCGAATCTCGAATATGATAATTTTTCACTGAAATATTATGAAGTTAGTCATTGGATGAGACCCATTGGCTCACACACACATGTGTTTGATCTTGTGGAAGAGGAGTTTCTCGTCTCTGCATTTTTCGAGTGTCAAATGTATTCAACAAATACCTAAAACTGGTGATGGAAAATCAAAATAAATGGAAAATAAAAATTATAAAAGTGAAAAATAAATAAAAATATAAAAAAATTAAATTTACTCGGTGAAAATGAAAGAGATGAGATGACAGAAATGTAATTATATTAATATAATGAATGTTAATCGGCAAAACAAATTTAACATCATTGAATTAGGGATAAACTAAAAATTAAAAAAAAATCTAGTCGAACATAATTAATATCTCGACAATTTGATTTTGGAATCTGCGAAAAAAAAATCATAATTAATACATAAAATTAAAAAAAAAATCGAGGAACAAAATGAATGAATAGAATAACGTATAAATGTAAATCGATTCAAATAAAAAAAAACATACGAATCCAGATTATAGTAAGAAAAAATAATATACCTAAAAAGTTTATTCAATTTTTTTAACTCAAATAATTAGGGAACAAGATTTTTTAACTCAAATAATTAGGGAACAAGAAGAATCGATTTTTATGGAATACGATTAATTGAAATTAAATTAATATTAATATAATAAAAATAAATGAAAAATAAAAACATATATATTTAAGATGATAATTAATTATTATTACCAAAAATATATAATTTTAAATTATTATTTAAAATTTATATATGTTTAATAATATTACTATTTAGAATTTATAATTTTTTTTATTTATAATTTATAATTATTATTGTTTTTTATTGGTCCACGGCATTAATTTCCGCCGAATTCAGCATTACTATTAATCTGACTTTCACGACGAATTTTTCATTGGAATTCCAGTTGATGTTCATTCTCTGTTTGTTTACATCTTGCACACGAGCTGTTTGATAAAATGCCGCTGAGAAAATAGCGGAACCTTTTTTTCTTAACGTAAATGCTTTTGATTCATAGATCCATTGCTAACCCTAATGTGATTTCTTTTGTTAGAGATGAGCGTCAGAAGCAGCAGCTTCTGGAGCTTAAAGGATGTGCTGGCTGAGGCAGCCAACAGAGGAGTTTCCGAAGGCTGTGATTTTCGGTCACGTGCTAAACCCCACCGGGCTAAGAAGTAAGATCCCCTCACAAAGGATGACTCCCTTGTCCTAGCCCGTGAAGAACAAGAGTACGATTATAATTGTCTTATTAATCACATGAATATATATATATATTATATAATACTGTATCATATACAGTATATAGCACGCGCGAGTGCGAATAATGCTAACTTGATCTCTTACAAAATTTGTTGAGTATAATAAATTTGTTGACAAAAATCATCGATCCCAAAAACATAATCGATTAAAATGGCTTCTAATTATACCGTTGATCATCATAATGTTATAATAAGCTCTGCCGGTAACTATGCAGTCCGGCCTTCAGTTGACAGTTTTACCCCTAGCCTGTGGGCTGCAGATACCTTCACTTTGTTTTCTTTCGACCAGCTGAAGTATGCGGAAGCCATTGCATCATTGAAAGAAGATGTGACTAGGAGAATGCTGCAGCAGCAGGTAGTAAGTAACGAGATCGAAAAGCAGCAGCTGGTGCTTATCGACACACTCGAGCGCTTGGGAATTGGCTATCACTTTGAACAAGAGATTCAACACCAACTCCAACAAATCTTCCAGTCCAATACTACTAATGAAGACGAGGATGATTTGTTCATCACTTCTCTTCGATTTCGCCTGCTCAGGCAACACCGCCGTTATGTCTCTTGTAGTAAGTTTTTGTTTAATTATACGTACCTACATTTTTATTATTAATTTTGCGTTGTGACAACATGATCCATTTATTTTATAGGTGTATTTGACAAGTATAAGGTTGAAGGCGACAATAAATTCAAGGAAAGCGTTTGTGGTGATGTGAAGGGACTGCTGAGCCTATACGAAGCAGCTCACTTGAGGACTCATGGCGAACAAATCTTAGACGAGGCCGTGGCCTTTGCAACACATCATCTCAAACGTCTTTTGTTGTTGAGACAATTAGAGTCTTCGTCCTCACTCCAAGAACAAGTGAACCGAGCTCTAGAACAGCCCCTCCACACTGGTGTGCCAAGAATCGAACACCGTTATTACATTTCCTCCTACGAGAAGGACGAGTCAAGGAACGACCTACTTCTAAAACTAGCCAAGTTGGATTTCAACTATGTGCAAAATATGCACAAGAACGAGCTGCGTGAACTCTCCAGGTAATTAAGTAAACCTCAATACTCAGCTCAGCAGTCAGCTTGTTGTATCTATATATCTTCAGTCACAACGTGTTTTTTCGTTTTCATAATTAATTATACTGTATATAGATGGTGGAACGAATTGGACCTCAAGTCGAAACTTGGACACACAAGGGATAGGATGGTCGAGACTTATATGTGGGCCAACGCGTACCATTTCGAACCTAAATACTCTAATGCTCGAGTGACATGTCTTAAATCCTTTGCAATGATCGGAATCATAGATGACACATACGATAATTATGCCACGGTTGAAGAAGCTGCTTTTTTTACAGAGGCTGTGGAAAGGTACTACGTAGGAGGAGCTAGCTAGCTCAACTTGTAGTAATTATAAGTCAATTTATAATATATAATTAATGTCGTCTCAGATGGAATATTGATGAAATCCATCGGCTCCCAGATTATATGAAAACAATTTATAGGTTCATTCTGGGTGTGTATGAGGACTACGAACGTGAAGCAGCCGAACAAGGAAAATTGTTTGCAGTTCCATATGCCATAGAAACCGTACGTACTATATACTACTTTGATCGATCAGACAACATCAATAATTTTGACTGACATGCATGTGAATATATATATATATATATATATAGGTGAAACAACTTTGTCGGGCATACTACAAGGAGCTGAAGTGGTTCACGGGAGTACTTCCGATGCCAACATACGATGAGTACTTAGTCAGTTCATTGCCCTCGAGCTGCCTCTACGTGACATCAGCAGCAGCAATCCCCGGCACAAAATCTTCAACCAAGGAAAGCATGGAATGGCTCATGATGAGTACTCATGCAAAAATCGTTACAGCTACGGCTAAGATGGCTCGTTGCTTGAACGACATGAGCTCCCATCAAGTAATTATACTATATACTAGATGATTTACCAATTCTTCTTCTTTTTCTTTATTATTATTTTTGAAATTCATTCATTTCTCTAATTAATATGAAGCGCGAGAGCAAGAAAGGTCAAATCCGGACAGCGATGGATATATACATGAACCAACATCGTTTGTCACCACAACAGACAGCCGATAACTACCCGAAACTAAGCGAGGATTTTTGGAAGGACGTGAATGCCGGTTGGATGGATGATGAAACTCGTCATGTACCAAAGGATGTGATGGAGTACAGTCTCAACTTTGCTCGCATAACCGAGATAACCTACAAAAATTGTCAAGATGGATTCACAAATCCTGAAGCAATCTATACAGAACCCATTCGTGCCATTTTTGTCGATCCCATAATCGTCGATATTTGATCAAGTCTCCATTATTGCTTAGTCAAATAAATCAGTCAGGCTTGTTTAGGGATAAGAATTACAAAACTATGTTGTTCTTGTCGTTGTTTCTTCTCTTTTTATTTGGGGTTTTCAATTTCGTTTGTGATCAAGGCTATAAAAAACCAAGTTACATTATTCCTAATAAATTATCATTTCATGGTGGTGGTGTTGTGTTGAAGTAACTATACATGCAAAGTGGTAAGGCATGAGATGATGTGGGTGTAATTTTCTGGTAACGCAAAGTTCGAAACTCGGCAAATTTTCATTGAAATACTATGAAAATTGTCTTGGGGTGAGACTAGCTTCCTGACTCTCTCTCACAAGTGTCTGCTACTCGAGCACATCTCTCAATTTACATCCTCTACTCGATCGAAAAGCTTCCAATCTCAATCGGGTGAGGTAGAGTTTTTCGTTTGACATCTTATAAAAAAAAAAAAACTATATATGCTGAGTAATTTTATCAAAAAAAAAAAAATTATATATGCTGAGTAATTTTATATATGGGACACTTTAATATTTTCAATAATAACTCCCGTGCGTGCTCGTTTGTACACTCTGATTTTGAAAACCAAATGATTCATTATCTAATAATTTTTATAATTACAGTAATTGCTATCTATTCTTTATGTAATTTCTATTCTGCTACTACTAGTAGCTAGGTGTACGTTGAATACACTTAGAGTCATAAAATATAATTATTATTTTAGTTAATTTTAGAATATTATTAATATTTTTTTAAAATATTTAATAATTTATAAAAATCAATATTATTTTTATAAAAAAAACAATTTAGTTCAATTTTAATTCATTCAGTTTAATTTAATTTAGTTTCATTTAATATTTATTTCAATTTGAATTCAGTTTATTCAATCTCAGTAAAAAAATGACAGATCATTGATTATATATAAATTGTATTAGAGCAATTGTAAGTTTGTAACTATTGCGTGCTCCTTAATTATATGGGAAAGTGGGATACATAAGTAAAAATGTAAAGAGTAGAAATGTATTTACATAATTTTTTATGTAAAAAATTTAATTAATTGTCAACAAAATTTTACAAAATGGTAAAAATAAAAATATGAAATTATATATTTTTTAAAGTGTGAATAACATAATGTTAAGAGACTTTAAGAAGCCTACGAATATTATATGCTTCGTCAACGGGCGTCCGTGACTATTTTAAGATAGTGAATATTTACAACGTGCAAAAATTGCATAATTTATAATAAAATAAGGTGCACAGCACATGGTAACACCTACCTAAGTAATAAAGGGATTAAGGAGTAGGTAACAAAATTGGGTTTTTATTTTAATTTATTGTTTTGTACATAATTTCTTACTTCCACCGTTTGAATATAATTAATTAATCTTAATTGCTATTCCTTAATGTCAAAATGAAGCGACTTATTGTATTAGTAATTGAAATAAAATACAAAAGAAATCATAAGAAAATCAAATTAGATAATTATAATTTAAAACGTGCGTTATGATCAGTACTATAAATAAGTCTCTCCTTTCTCCTTGACAAAATATCCCATCAAAATCGATCGATCACACAAACCCAGCTCATTAAAATGGCTGATAATATTGCTGCTGCTGCCGGTGATGTCGATGTAGTCCGCCCTTCTGTTGACAGTTTTACCCCTAGCCTGTGGGCAGATACGTTCACTTCGTTTTCTGTCGACCATACGGTACGTAATATATATAATTATTAATTTGTTATATAAATATGTATCCGTATACGTAATGTCGTATACGATATATGCAGACTCAGCTGAAGTATGCGGAAGCCATTGCATCACTGAAAGAGGAGGTCATGACTAGGAGCATGATGCAGCTGCAGGTAGTAATGAACGACGATAGAGTCGAAAAGCAGCTGGTGCTTATCGACACACTCGAGCGTTTGGGTATAGCCTACCACTTTGAGCATGAGATCGAAGACCAACTCCAACACATTTTCAAATCCAATAATATAAACGAAGACGACGATGATTTGTTCATCACTTCACTTCGATTTCGCCTGCTCAGGCAACACCGCCATTATGTCTCTTGTAGTAAGTTTGGTTAATTAGTGGTTCGAATATATTCTTCAACATCTCTGCATGCATGCAGTACTGATCGATGATCATCAACACATATATTATATAGGTGTATTCGACAAGTTTAAGGTCGACGGAGACAACAAATTCAAGGAAACCCTAGCTAGTGATGTGAAGGGATTGCTGAGCCTATACGAAGCGGCTCACTTGAGGACTCATGGAGAACAAATCTTAGACGAGGCAGTGGCCTTCACAACCCATCATCTGAAGCGTATGTTAGTACTCATGCAGCCGTCGTCTTCACTCTATGATCAAGTGAGCCGAGCTCTAGACCAGCCCCTCCATACTGCTGTTCCAAGAATCGAACACCGTTATTACATTTCCTCGTACGAAAAGGACGAGTCAAGGAACGACCTACTCCTAAAACTAGCCAAGTTGGATTTCAACTATGTGCAAAATATGCACAAGAACGAGCTGCGCGAACTCACCAGGTAAATCATATACGTATAGTACATCGATCATCATCATCATCATCATCATCATCATCATCAGCATCATCAGCTTTAGTTGTCACACAACATTATTATTATTATTATTATTATTATTATTATTATTATTATTATTATTATTATTATTATTTTGACATAAATATTATTAATAAAAGGTGGTGGAACGAATTGGGATTGAAATCGAAACTAGTGCACACAAGGGATAGAATGGTGGAGATGTATATGTGGGCCAATGCGTGCCATTTCGAACCTCAGTACTCTAATATTGCTCGCGTGAGATGTGCTAAGTCCTTTGCGATGATTGGGATCTTAGATGATACATACGATAATTATGCCACGGTCGAAGAAGCTGCCCTTTTTACTGAGGCTGTGGAGAGGTACGTACTTAATTAGCTACAAATTACTATTAGTTAAACCGTCGTATGTAACTAATATATATGTCAATAATTAATATTGTCTCACAGATGGAACATCGATGAAATCCAAATCCATCGGCTCCCGGATTATATGAAAATCATTTATAAGTTTGTTCTGGAGTTTTACGAGGAATATGAACGTGAAGCAGCCGAACATGAGAAATTGTTTGCAGTTCCATATGCCATAGAAACCGTACGTATTATATATCAAAATTAGACCAAAGACATCATTTATAATTAATAATTTCGACTGACATGTGAATATAGGTGAAAGAACTTTGTAGGGCATACTACAAAGAGCTGAAGTGGTTCACGGGAGTACTTCCGATGCCAACATACGATGAGTACTTACTCAGTTCATTGCCCTCGAGCTGCCTCTACGCGACAACATCAGCAGCAATCCACGCCACAAAATCCGTAACCAAGGAAAGCATGGAATGGCTCAAGATGAGTAATGATGCAAAAATCGTTACGGCTACGGCTAAGATGGCTCGTTGTTTGAACGACATGAGCTCCCATCAAGTAAGTAATTAATTATTTTTTCGTTTTGAAAATAAACATATATTGGCGGATTAATTGTATTTCTAATTAATATGAAGCGCGAGAGCAAGAAAGGTCAAATCCGGACAGGGATGGATATATACATGAACCAGCATCGTTTATCACCGCAAGAGACAACCGATAACTACGCGAAACTAAGCAATGATATGTGGAAGGACGTGAATGCAGGTTGGATGGATGAGTGCAGTCGACATGTACCAAAGGATGTGATGGAGTACAGTCTCAACTTTGCTCGCATAACCGAGATAACCTACAAAAATTGTCAAGATGGATTCACAAATCCTGAAGCAATCTATACAGAACCCATTCGTGCCATTTTTGTCGAGCCCATAATCGTCAATTTTTGACTAGCTTGTGGAAGACTACTTCATCAAGTCTCGAATATTATCGCTTATTCAAATAAATCCCTCTCTAGGGATAAGAGTTAGTAGTACAAAACTCTGTTGTTGTTGTTGTGTGTTTTCTCTTTTTTATTTCGATTTTTCAGTTTCGTTTGTGAGTGATCTATAAAAAAATCCAAGTTATTCCTAATAAATTTACCATTTTATGGTGGTGCTGTTGTCTTGAAACTTGAAAGTACATAGTAACTCTCGACCAAGACAATAGATACACTTCCTTCACAAATAACAAAAGTATATTTTTTATTACGAAATATATTTTTACAAAATATTTTTATTATTTGTTTAATAATAATTTTTAAGTTCATTTTTTTTTTTTGCTTTTTAACGCATGCAATTCTAGTTTTAATAATAACTCACGTGCGTGAGTGGACAAAAATTGTGCTTACTAACCTTTGAGTGGAGCAGCGGAGCGCGTGATTGAGAGGTCACGAGTTTGATTCCTCTGCCAACACTTTTTCGATTGAACTTATCACACATGACTTGCCTGTTATGGTTTACTTGGTTGAGCGTGATTTGTAAGCTTGCAGGCTATTACGTTCACCCCGAGAGTTTACTCAGAGCTCATTCAACGATAATTAGTGCGGGTTCCCTCGTCATTTCCTATGGCCGAGTGGCAGTTGAGAGTACGCGATCATCCGTGCTGCTAGACGCTGGAAGGGGAGGCACTGGATTTCCTGCACCTATCGTGGTCTTCTTGCTATTCTGATATATTTTATTTGGAATGAGAGGAATACACGTATTTGGGATGAGCGCTCGAAGACGGCTGAGAAGGTGACTACTAGGGTTATATTCATTATAAGGAATAGGGAGTGTTTGTTGTTGATTTATTACTTGTTGAGGATTGTTAGAGTTAATTTGTTAGCTCGTTCATAATGTTTCACACTTTTTATTTTTTCTTTTTTATACGATCGTTGAAAAAAAATTGTGCTTATTTCGGAGGTTACGTCTTAAATATACGACTAAATTTAACTAACACGTCCCCAAATAAATTTAGAAAGTAAAAAAAAAAATTGATTTAAAAAACTACAGCAAAACCGTCCCCAAATAAATTTAGAAAGTAAAAAAAAGTGATTTAAAAACCTAAAGAAAAACTGTCGCTATCCCCTGGAATACTTTGTTCTTGCGGTATCATCTGATTCATCCTTTCTAAACTGCTTTGTTTTTTTCATTAATTAATTTCCGCCGAATGCAGCATTACTATTACTCCGACTTTCAATACGCTTTTTTCATTGGAATTCCAGTTGTTGTTTATTCTCTGTTTGTTCACATCTCGCACACGAACTGTTTGATAATATGCCGTTGAGAAAATAGTAGCACTTTAAAAAAAAAAAATGCTTTGATTCAGATAAATAAATGCTTTGATACAGAACCATCGCTAACCCTAATGTGATTTCTTTTGTTAGACATGAGCGTCAGAAGCAGCTTCGGGAGCTTAAAGAATGTGCTGGCTGAGGCAGCCACCAGAGGAGTTTCCGAGGCAAGGGCTGTGATTTTCGGTCATGTGCTAAACCCCACCGGGCAAAGATCCCCTCACAAAATCCTGCGCAAGAAACTCATCGGAGAAAAGGTCGCCGCGTGGTATCCGTACGATATCAACAAGGATGACCCCCTTGTCCTAGCCCGTAAAGAACAAGAGTGCGATTAAATTCTTCCTTTGTTTATTGCCTGATTTCTCTGGTTTTGTTTTTGGTTCTCTCATGTTGTTGATAAGAGAAGGTGAGAGTTGTAAATCCCCCAACCATTGTGATCACTATGAAATCACCCTTTTGTGCGATTTTAGTAATGAGCGCAAGTATCTTGGAGTGAGTGTATCGATTCTAGCATGATCCGAGAGAGATGAAATGGGCGACGACAGATGATTATTTTAGTGAAAGTAGTTATCATCTCAAGCATGTAGGTAAGTTCATAGAGAAACAAATGAGATGGATAACTACTTGCTTGTAGCATCTCATTTATCGATTCTAACGGTGTATGATACCACGATAAGGTGTACGCCCGTTGTTATAAGAATATCGTGGTTTGACTTAGACCTTATAATATATATGAATTCATTCCACACCTCTACTTAGATTTTTTCATATGAATTGGCAATTAATATATTTTGTTGAGTTTTTACTTGACTTACCCCCACCTCCTTGTTAGTCAACTGTTTATATACAGTATATTCATTCTTGGCGTCGTTGGCTGAATAGAAAGCCTTTTTAAATGCACTTTCAAAATGTGCTAAATTTATGTGTTGTGTAGGTTCTACCCCTCCCCCAGTTAGACTTATCTAGGTCAAGAATTTCGACGAACCCTTTATTCTCAAATTCTTGTACTTCAATGAGCTTTTCGGACATGGCATGTCAGTTGTACTGTATTCTCACTATTATCTATCAAGAGTTTGTGAAGAGCATCTTCAAGAAAGATTTGTTATTCTTGTGTTAATATTTTTTTATTATTCTAATTAGTTGTTAATGGCAGGCGACTGAACAAACTGGAAATGTTGAAACGTCGTGGAAAGGGACCACCAAAGAAGGGTCAGGGAAAGGGTGCGAAAAAGAGGAGCAAATCTGGGTAGTATTGTTTGTTCTGAGCAAATTTTCTCTCTTTTTTTGGTTATGAAGGCAAGGATATTTGGATATTTGTGTTTTTGAAGTGTGGAGATATGAACTGGACTTTCATCCATGAAAAGTGTGAAGATATAAGTGGGACGAAAGACTACAATTTATCTATTTTTAATTACTTATATATCCCTGCTCATTTCCCATCTCCCATCTCCTTTGTGCATTTCCAAACAATTACTGCCAAAAAAATATGTGCATAATTTTTTCAGATGCATGAATTTTACGCAATTTAAAATTCTACACAATTTAAAATTTAAAATTCTACGCAATTTTTTCGGATGTACACAATTCTACACAAATTGTCTATCTTTCATATTTTGTGAAATTTAAAATTCTTTCATATTATGTGAAATTTAAAATTTTACACAACAATCAAATATATAAAAAAAACATATTAGGGGTATTTATTTTTTCAAATATGGAAAATGTTATTCTCCCTCCCAAACTAATTGTCACAAGGTCCAAAGACACATCCCAAAAAAGAAATAATTATTCTAACTTTTTCATTTAAATATACAACTTTATTTTATTTTATCTCACCTACTTTTTAAACTGTACTCACAACTACTTTACTTTTCACTTTTAAAATATATTTTTATTCTTTACTTTTTAATTAAAAAATTAAAAAATAATAATTTTCTTAAATTCCGTGTCCAACAAAGTACGACATCTATTAATGGCGGAGTATTAATTATAGATGTGTAAATATCATCATCACCCGACCACAAAAATGATCAATTATCCCGTTTGATAGGAAAGACCGGCCCAGTCATAAATGGGCCACTCATGTCCAGAATGTAGGCCCAACCCCCAAACCCACATTCCATATTCTTTTTTTTAAATGAACACAAGAAGAAAAGGCGAAAAAAACCAAAAAAGGCGAAACTGTTTGGATTGGAACGCACTTTTCTATTTTCTTAATCCAAACTCAAAAGTCTCTCTCTTCTCTTCTCTCTGCAATTGATTTACAATTAGGTTTTCTGATTATCTGTATTCGATTTTCAGAAAATTTTAATTAATAATAAATATTTTTTAAAAATGCGAAGGACATGTTGCCATTCATGTCTCGCGTTCATCCTGAAATTCCTGAATTTTCTTCAGGCATTTATTGGCGTCGCCATAATCGTGTACTCTGCTTATATGCTTAATCAATGGCAGCATCACAGTCACCAATTTCCTCCTCCGCCGGATGAATCTGGAGGAGTTCCTTCTCCCGCCGCCGTTGTCCTTACCCTTCCGAATTTCGCATACGGCGTCGTTTCCTCGCTCGGCTTTGATGTCCACTCGCTTCCAGCTCCTTGGTATTGCTCGATCACTCCGCTTTTTGTGTGTGTTTGTGTGTGTGTGTTTGGCTGTGAGAAATAACTTGGTTAGTTTATGGACAGGTTCATATATGCATTTATGGGGATCGGGGTTTTGGTATGTTGCACAACTTTCATCGGTCACGTTGGTGCAGAAGCCATCAATGGCTGCTGCCTTTGCTTTGTATCCTTTTTTATTTAATATTATTACATGATATTTATATTTCAATGTATGTATAAATCTGGACGATAACTTAGCTCAATGTTATGTTTGTGTAAGATGTTGGGAATTTAGTACTAATAACCTTAGAAATTGTGTATCAGAGATTGGATTACGAATCTAGTTTTACTTCGGTATTATATTCGTTGCCAATTGTCCTTGACCACGTAAAATCTTAGTACTCTATACTCGCTACCATGTTTATTCTATTGGAAGCGGGCTTGGTGGCTTTCATTGCTCTTGATCACAACTGGGAGAAGGTAGAGATAGCCCTTTTTTTCACTATTTGGTGATGCTTTGATATCCATTCATCTTCGCCCTTTCACTTACTGTCCCAATATTTTCTTCAGGATATCCCAATTGATCCCACGGGAGAACTTGACAACTTGCGTATCTTTATTGAAGACAACGTTGATGTGTTTTTCTGGGCTGGGATTGCTGTCGTCACAATACAGGCAGGTTTTGGTTTCCATATTGGCACAACTGAACATATTTTAATAGACAATGGCAGTCTAGTGGCTATTATTTTTGATAATTAAGTTGTCACTTGTTAACCCTAGTTATAAGGTCAGTTGCGGTGATTTGCGTTGTTACTACTGCTATGTTCTATCGAGGGTTTTTTATTGAATATACTCCGTAATTTCTTGTAAAGTTCCCCACCCCACCCCACCCCTTTATACTTATAGATGTAGCTACTGGTTACTGATATTCTACTTTTACCATAAAACTCGGTAAATGTATATCTCGCCATCTCGGTATATCAAAATGTAGTCTTGTGTCTTGATAATAGTGCTTCCATCAGTCAATATAATAATTCTTGACTGTTGTTTTAAATCTGTTTGCCTTCGTGAGGTGGAAATTAGATCTAGATTATCAGGATGATGATATTAAGTGCCAGGTTTATCATATACAGAATGTGGCTTATTTGATAGTTTTTGTTGTTGAATATACTGTAGTGTGCTTTTTTTTGTAATAATAATAATAATATTGCATTCAAAGGTGAGGGATTAAGGCTATCTCCAACCTCATTATTAAAAGAATATAATTACAATGTAGTCAAAGATCATTTACGTTTCCTTATTCTGAAGGAATGTAACCCAATTTGTCGTGTTCCTTACAGGTCTTATCCCTATTTTTTGCTATAATACTGAGATCCTTGATTTCTGTTGGGAGAGAGGATGACGACATTGAGGGAGATTATGATGTTAAGAGTCGAGCCAGGGAACCACTGCTTGCTCCATATTCAAGCCAGTCATTTGTGCCAGCTAGAGGTGACTCTGATATATGGAGTTCAAGGATGAGAGACAAGGTTCGTATTTGAGTTAACACTATATGTGCTTGCAGAATTACATGAATTAAATAGCAATAGAATAATTACCGTCAGGCGTCAATCTCTTTGTTCATTTCATTTTTTGTTTTAGTTATAATATCATCATCTACTTGCTGCAATTACGTGAATTAATGCTTTTGGAAAGCTTGAAACTTGAGTATATCTCTGATCTATATGTGGCATTGCTTAAACCCGTAAATTAACTTTAGCTGGGTTAGCATGAAAGATGTGTATAAACTGGGTAGGGTGATGTTACCAAAATCCCTTCTGAGGTTTTCATGTATATCAGGGTGACATCCAAATTTTATGAAAGATGATTATCTATCACTTCCCTAAAAAAAATTGTATTCGATATGTTTCAAAAACAGTTTATGCATCGAATCATGCCCAGATTAAACAGATGTAAATATCCTGAGTTTTTCTTGTAAATATCCTGTTGCAGTATGGATTGAACAGTGGGGATGCGAAAAACAATGAACCCGAATACATCCGTTGAGTAAGAGTATTTCTGTTATGTTGCAAAAGAAGAGCAGCAAAAAATCGGTGTGTGTGTGTGTGTGTTTCTTTCGCGGCGTGCTTGTTGTGCACTGTTTCTTCTTTTTGATTTGTTTACGTAAATATTTTGTTCTTTCATTTTTGTTCTGTGCTTCGTTTAGGAATTTATTTGTGTGTATATCAGTTGAAAAGTGGTGTGTATGAGTTATGTAACTGTCTTGTTGGGGAAAGACTAAATTTCCGCCTTTTGAGTTTTTTAGCGTGTGATATATTTTTATTTTTTTGCTGTTATTGAATCAGAACCAATGCTTACCAGTAAATTCTGATTTTTTTTATTATAAAGATAGAATAAATCCATATACTATTACATGGTACTATCATTTCATAATTGGATGCATATGCAACCACATACTGTACGAGACTGCAATAATTTGAATCCCATGTGACCTTCACACTGACTGGCTTGTGTACTCAATGTCATTGTCATTTAGATACTTCCCAAAGGACATAAAAAATCTTAGCCCAACTAATTCATATTATCCTTGCAACTCCAAAATGTACTTTAAATTGCAGATAAATTTGAGGAAACTACAGAAGGTTGTTCACGGGCTTAACCTGGGTCATAAATTATACAGAGTACTCCCTTTGTCTTCATTACTAATTTGACATTTGACACCACATATTATCTATATAATTGACACCACATATTATCTATATAATGTGAAACTTATTGATATTATAATTAAAATTTAATAATATTTTTATATTTTACAAAAATGTAAATTAATTCCACTTCCAATCAAAATGAAATTGTTTAGATTGAATAAGAAAATTTGAAAGATTTTAACAATTTAATGATATTGTTTGTATGATATAAAAAAAAATAGGTGAGTCACGAACGTATAAAATAAGACATGAATAATAATAAAAAATTGATGAGATGGACCTACAAATATTTTTGCTTGCTTTTACTGCAAAAAAGATGCTCTTTGCTATCTTTTTTCTGTGTCCTCACTTCATTGTTTTCCCTATGCTATACCCGAGGAGGTGAGGTGCCAGCTTTTATTGAGGCAACGTCTAATTTATTTATTTTCTTACACTGTATAAAATAATTTAATGAGAAAACCACTCTCATCCGTGACTGATAAGTGAAAAGTAGCTAAGAAAAAAATGCGGTTTGGACCATTTGTAGATAAACACATTTATTTCTATCGTTTTCATAAATAAAAACATTGAAAAAACAATTACAGATAATACTAATATACAGGACGAGGTCCATGGAGAAGAAGAGGGACCATATTGTCAATTACAAATCATAATAACAAAAATGATACACACTACCTGTCAAGTGATAACTAAAATTAGAATCAAACGCATTGCGCAGTCAATAGTTTCTACCTGTCAATTCGACAACCGTCTCGAGCACAAGCTCCTCCAGCAACTTCCCTTCGATTTCGATTCTCCAATCATCCATCTCCGATCTAAAATGACCGTTCCAACCCTCGCCCATCATCTCCTCCCTCACCACCCTGTCCGCCACCATGTCGTTATCGCACGAAGAGGCACATTCATCCTCACTAGAAAACCAAACCTTCATCCGGGCCCACACCTCGTCCAGCACGCAACTGCCGGGCCCTAACGCCGCTTTGCCCGATTCCAATTCGAATCTCGCAATGTCTATCAACGCTTCATTTACGCAATCGAAAGCGAGTCTCTGAGTTGACCTGTTCGGTTGTTGTTGCTTTCCGTTTAAACCATCGATGCGATCGACTCTTAATGATGGGTCCAGTGGGCTTTCGGGCGAGTGCCATCTGGCCAAAGACGAGTTGGGTTGTGCCTCGCCTTGGAGGTTGGCCACGGATAATAATGTCTTAACGAAGAAAAAACATTCTTGCTCTTCGTCTTTTTTTGGGGCGGATAAGGTTTCGCTTCTGGAATGGGATGCAGATTTGTTTACACATGAATTGTCATTTGTTAGCGTGCGGGAAATGGATCCTATAGGCGGGGATTTGTCAATCAAATTTGGCCTGATAGAATTAAGTGGCCTCTCAGTTCCTGTATCAATGATATAAAAAAAAATTAAAACAACTTATCAAAAAGAAATCTAAAATTACAAAAAAATATATATATATATATATATTTTGTTATACATTTACCCAAAAGAATTCAACGTCCCACACCTCTCTCACATTTATAAAAATATATTAGTATATTACAGTAAACCCCTTAATTTTAACACTAAATCAAACTTCTCGGGTAATTTATGTAATTTCTAAGTTAGCTTTGTTTTTTTGCAATCATCCCCAAACGAAAGGAAGGATACGTAAGAGAAACTCATGAAAATAAAAGTTTTACCGTGTTGGTCATATGGCTTAGCACAACGAGGAAGCACTTTCGCTGTATGTTCATTCTCCACATGAGGTGGATCTAAGACAGAAGTCAGACTACACTGATCAAGGTTTTTGCGTGCGTCTCTAGATGCAATAGGTTCTACCACAGACGATCCAGTCTGCAGAATCGAAAAACCTCTGTTATATACTTTCCAGCTTTTCAAATTACAAAATGATCTCAAAATAAAGTTTCAAGGTAAAAATCTTTGACCATTTTTTGACTTCTTGCAATCACAAGTCGGTCAGTCATCAACTAAAAAAGCCTAATAAAATATTTTTGCCCAAACCTTCCATAGCGAGTCTTGATATTGATCAATAACTCTTTAAGACAATATTTATTTAATTACTATATAGTGTAACTCTTATTAATTTATTTAAGTACATGCCAAAACGTTAAGACAATACCTCATGAGAGACCATGCCAGGCTTGTAAACTGAATTAAGCTCCAGCAGACCAGGTGAAGCACATCCCGACAATTTTTCATTTAAAAAATCTCCAGGGAAGGAGTGAGTTTCATCTTTAGTTCCAGAGATAAGAGACTTATTTATACCAGGCTTTTTGTTCCTCGAGAAAAATAAACTGGAAACTTTCCCTCTGAATGAGGACAATTTAACACTTCTTTCCTTAGTATCCTCCTTTGAAAATTCCAGTTTCCTCTTATCTGAAACCGAAATGCCTACATTCAGCGTAGTCTCAAACTCAGTAGTGCTAGAAACAGGAACAGATTTCGACCTCATCAAATTTATTGGGGAGTATACCACATTTTCTTCTCTTCTGTGTTCACTATCTAAGTGAGCCGAATTCTCGGGTTCTTCCCTGGGAGTAGCTTCCGTCTTTGTCTCAGAAAAAGCAAGCATATCACCCAATGTGCTTGAGCTTCTCTGAAAAGGTATTTGTTCTTGATACAAACCACTCGACGCCATAGTTGCCCATCTTTCAGACAGACGTTTCTTTGCTTCTCTACAAACAGACGACTCTGGAGAATAAGATGCCCGAGTATACAAGGAGGGCGAGTAAGGACTACTGAGCCTATCGGCGTAATCCCAAGAGCCCCTATATGCGGGTGACATGGCTTCTGATTCTGATTTATTGAATGAACTTTCATCACCTACATAGCCATTGGAGAATGCAGAAGAAAACAAGGTTTCATCTCTCCAGTGCTTACCGAGTCTCTCGCGCATTTGTTGTGTGATTGCTTTCGCCACTTCTCTTGATTCTCGACACATGTCATCTTCCTCCTCCCCAAAAAAATCCTCACCGAGTAATATACTCGGTAGAACCGACTTTAGAGAGCCCATAGCCTTAACATTATTCTGTGGTTTCCCAGTACTCGGTTTTAAGACTACTATTCGCGTCGGTTGAGAGGAACTCCCGTCACACTGCAAACCGGCAGCAGGGGAACTCTCCAGATGGATTTTCTCCTGCTTATCCAGCCCAAGGAAGGTACCTCTATTTATTTGTTGTTCATCTCTATATCTAGTTCCAGCTGAGTTATTGTTAGTACCGTTAGTTAACTTTGAAGGTCTAAGAACAGTAATTCGCTTCGTCTCTGGAGGAGGGTGAAGACTGTCAAGGTGCTTTGAATTCGGTTCTTGAAGGCATTTGAGGAATAAATCTTTATTGGAGCTTAGGACATCTAATGCGTCATGGAATTCCTTAGATTGACGAAGCTTTTCATCCATGGAGAGGCGTTTTGCTTCAACGAACTTCTGACGAACAAGGTTCATCTTTCTGTCTTTCATAGTCTCCACTTCGTATCTTCCCTTTTTTAGAGACTTCGGTGATTGCTGCCATCTCTCGTGAACATCTTTCTTCATAGGGATATCCAAATTACTCCCGTGATGGATTCTAGAGTGGCTTGTTTGTGAGGTTGAGCAAGGTTCGTGTTGGGGAAGGGAATCAATGCCCATTAATTTGGCAACTAAATTAGGAGGGGCCCGTTTGGAGTCCATCTCCGATGACATCTCTTGGGCAATGAGCGTTTTCATCGGCGTCGCGTTAGATTCTCTGTTTTGAAAGCAGTTGTTAAAATCCGATTCTCTTGGATCACCAGAAGGACTCATGATTGATACATCTGACCTAAAACCTGTGGATCAGTTAGTTAGTTAGTTCACTTCGACCATCTTGAGAAAACAAAAAATCGAGACCCCAGTCCCGATTGAAGATAAATATTGATGTCTTAATATTATCCAATAATTACATATTGTTCTTAAAAAGGAAAAAAGGAAACATAGCCAGAGCCACATGAAGGAAGAGAGTGCGAGCACCTGCACGGTGTGGTTTATCATCTAGCAGCCTATTTGCAGGCACGCCGGCATTCAATTCAAAGAGGTTTGCCATCCTTCCCAAACAGCCCGGATACATTTTCTTGGAATCAGGATTCTTACCACTATGACGAACACCGTACATCTGTAAGAACATTTCATTCTGTTCCATCAATTACCACCACAAATAGAAAGCAAAATCTCCCACAGAAATACAAATGAAGATATGAAAACTAATCTTCCATACAAGAAATGTTTGAATGTACCACAAAGACAGAGAGGGATAGCAAGAAAGGAAACAATACAAGGCCTCTGGGGGGGTTAAAGCCCCCCAATTCCACTACAGTACAAATTGTCTAGATTAATGTGAAGAGTACATAAAGAACAACAAAGACAACACCTCCAGCACACACTGCTCTGTAACTGTAAAATGGTAATTTACAGTATATTCACATGAAACCTCACATCAAAATGTTACAACTCTTTCTTCACATATCCCACATTCAACTTCCAAGTTTTCCACCGACAACTTAACTCAACCACCAAACAAACCACATTTCCAAACCCTAATTACATTTGTATAATATGAGAATATTCTGAAAATTAAATGAGATTTGAGTTCAAGCTTTATCACAAAATCAATCCCCTCAAAAAATCCATATTCAAAAATCCACGAAAACATAAAAGGCTGGCACCGCGGTATATTGAAAAAGAGAATCAAATTGGGTAAAATTACTTTAGCTTAAAAGCGATATTGCTGAGCAGTACGAAAAAACAAAAAGGTGAAACCGCAGCAAAAAGCACCTACCGCAGGTTCGAAAATTGTCACATCCACAAAGGAACTGAAACTCAAGCTCCGGTTCCGGCTCCGGCTCCAGCTCCGACAATGTGAGCAGAAACAATGTCTCTAAACAATTTCTTCCAGCGTGCAGCTCGAGCGACAAACGCCTAATCGAAAGTGGTTCGTTCGCCGGAATGAAGATTCCGGTGATAATGTCGCCGGGAGAGATCGCCGTGCAAGTGAGATTCGGTTTTGTCGCCTTCGCCGACTCACTCTGATTTATATTTATAAATACTTACGTGTGTTGTGTGTGTATGAACGGTATGGAGAATATATATATTTAAATAATTAAGTAATTAAGGAGTTGTATAAAAAAGAAAATTATGGAAAAGAGTAATTGTTTTTTATTATTAGGATTTGTGCACTCTATGGTTTTGAGCTAAATGTATTTGGTCCCAAATAGTCTCATTATCTGTCAATGTGGGTCCCCACTCTTTATCTTTGAAATTAATTTGACGACGACGGTGACAAATCGCATACGCATAGTTGGCACAATTCAGTGCAACCAATTAACTTTTTGCGTGGTATTTTTTTGTGAAGTTATTAGTACTCAGTAAAATAAAATTTGGTTTGGACTGAGCCTTTTAACAAAGACTCACTTACATTTCACCAGCCATTACTATAAACTCTTAGAGAATCTCCAACCAATATCAAAAACCTATTTTGAAATAGAAAGATGATCAAAGCGATACAAAAACATAAACTTATTATAGGTATTAAGGTGGGATCCACAGAAAAAAAATACTTAAATTTACGTTTAACTTAAACTCAAACCAAAAACTTTATTATTTATAAAATATTTCAATTCTAGTTATGAAATATTTTTAAAAATAAATTATTAAATATTTAATTAATTAACTAAAAATTAATTATCAGATTTTTTAATTTTTTAATTCAATAATTTTATACTAAGTATAAGGTATGAGAAATGAGATTTTGAAAAATGATTTTAAAAATATTCTTTCAATAATTTTATATAAGTATAAGGTATGAGAAATAAGATGTTGAAAAATGATTTTAAAAATGATTCTATAAAAAATAATATATTTAAATTAGTTATGATTGAATATTTAAATTTAATTTGCATATGAAAAAGTTTAGAGTTTGAAAACATATATATTTTATAAAGTAATGTTACAATTCAAATTATCGATTGGTTGGTAGGGTTCCTGTAAACCTCCTTTAAACAAACATCTATACTACTATTTTGTTTTAGATAAATAGAGATTTTTTATTTGTATTTTACTAGTGAAATGTTTGTATTATTATAAAATTAAAAGAGTACAAAATAATTAATAGTTCAATCAAATCAAACTTTATATGTAAAGGAAATCTAACCATTTAATTTATGAATACATTGTATAATTGTTTTACCCTCTTATAAGTTGATTTAGAATTTAAAAAAAAAATATTATAATTATTATTGTATTAACTATATGTATATTATTGATTTTTTTCTGTAATAATCTTTTACAAATTTTGTTTTTTTTAATTTGAGGTATTTAACTTAGGCCTATTTAAAAATGGTTCAAAATAGTTCAAATATGAGAGAGCACAGGGAGTACTAGTTCCGTTTAAAAAAAGTATATTTAATTTTCAATATGAAAAATTAATAGTTTTGTTATAATGTACTGTAAATCATAATGTAAGAACAACATTGATCGTTTAATATTGTCAAATTATTATTTTATACTCCATGTCTCAAAGATTTATGAAGTGAGACATGACATACTATTTAAAAAAAACATTAATTTTTTATTTTTTATCAAAAAATAAAGATTAAAAATGTATATTTAATTAATTCAAGATTTGTTTTTGTTTTTATTTCATTAAATATAATTATAAGATTGATATATTTTGTTTAAAAAATAATTGGCTTGATACTTAATTGCGAGATTTGGAAATGTTCATTTGTTACATTTGAAAAGGTGAAGAGTGGGTGGAGTTTGAAAAATTTTATTATGGGGGGAGCTTGAACCAAGGGGTAAAAGGGGAAGGGTCAATTTAAAGACACCGAAGAGTTTAGGGGTATAAAACCAAATAAATACATCAACACAAATAGGCTAAATTAGAATTCAGGCCCTTTCATTCTTTTCAGCCCAATATGATGATTTCATTTGAATTGAAAATGAAAAGGGCCGTCACGATTTAATTAGGAAATTAAGAGTTACTTATCATTAAAAAATGAAGAGTAAACTAAAACTTCTTTTTTTTTTTAGTTTAAAAATTGTAAATTTTGTGGTGGAACTCTAAAATGAAACGCATACGATAGGAAAAAAAGATATCAACAAGACACAAACAACATACGAATGCATCCTTCACACCTACATAAAGGTTGAATGCGTCCATCAATTACCATCGAAGATCGAAGATCGAGGAGAATGTTAATCGAGTCAACTCATTGGATTCCAACTAAGTTCATACATTTCACCCTTACTAAGAAAACATTGTTTGCATCCACCACTAAAAACAGTACATTCAAGACAAAGGCAACCGGAATTGTCACTTGAATATTTTTATGACCATGTGCTAATCTGAAAACATAAGTTGTGATGCCAAACAAAATTTTATTTTATTTTTCAAATTGTGAAAGTTGTTTTTAGTCAAAAATCATTGTTTCACATTTAAAGAATTTGATGGGCCATAAAAAATCAGAGAATTTCATGGCATGGAGAACCATGTGGGTGGTTTTATTTTATTTTATTTCAAAAATAAAAATAATAAAATAAAATTTGCATTGCAATTTGAGGAATAAATAAATGCATTAATTTCAGATACATAATTTTTTTCAGCATGCAAATTGAATTGGCAATAAAAAGACAAGTACAGTACATTTCAAAAGCTTCAACATCAACAGCCTTGGACTCATTTGAAGCCACTTGAAAATTCAAAGTTTCCGGTTTTCAAACCGCCGAAACAACACAGAAAGGTCGTCGGCTCAATTTCGCGCGATGTCAATAATTAAATTATTTTTTCTTCGATTTTTCAATGAGTTTGTTTTCAAAATAAAGTATATCAAAAATTCAATAAATAATACTAACAATTCAACTTTGGCATTTACTTACAACTTCTTGAGTGCGTTTTGAACTGTAAAATTGAGGATTAATTCTGCTTTACAGGGAGGAGTTAACTGTACTATTCCATCATGCCTATGAATATGAATACTGTATATAATACTCCATATATTAGGATAATTATAAAAACTACCCTGTGGTTTAGTCTAATTACAAATAATAATAAAAACAGATATATCATGTATTTGTAATTAGGCTGAATCTGAGGGTAGTATTTGTAATTAGTAGTAATTACTTACAAACCAATGCAAGTGAAAATTGATCATAGACAAAGGACTTCTTTTTATCATTGAAAGTAAAATTATCATCATACTTACAAATCTATAACAAGTTAGGTAGACAAATAGACAAGGGGGAAAAGCCTCATCTTCCTAATTATTACAAAATCCCCAAACCTTTTTTTTTGTTCTAAATATACTTATAAAACTTGGGCTATTTTTGGAGAGGGCTATCTGATTATGATCTCTACATACTATCCGGTTCGTATATGTTTTTTTTTTCTTATTCTTATCGTTATACGTCGCTCTCGACATAACTAGAAACGACGACATAGTTAAAATTAGAAAGCTGCATCTAAAACGTCGAAATGCATCTCCTGTGACTCGGCACTTTCTGCTGCTTCTGCTTCAAATCATCCTTCCACACTTTCCCGATGTCTTGCGATATCTTTATCGCCTCAGCCGATGCACCAGATAGCCCTTTCCTCGTGAACCCGACTGCATACAGCCCGTATTTCCCCTTCCATCCATTGGCCTTCGGAAATCCATTGTTCGAGAAAAACTCAGTTTCCTGTTAACAAAAACGAATCAAACAAAACATTAGTTAACTACATTTAAATGTAAACACAAAAGTAAAAAATGTTTAATTATCTTTAGTTGTTTTCTCACCTCAAGCCAATACGGCACGTTGCTTCTGTATCCGGTGGCTAAAACCACCGCGTCGATTTCGATCACTCGGCCGTCAGTGAGTTCGACTTTCCCTTTGGAGAACTTGTTGATCCCTGGGACCACCAAGATGTCCCTGGACCTGATTTTGGCTAAGGCGCCAATGTCGAGAACAGGGGTTTTTCCATGAGCGTTTTTGAGCTGCATCGGGCCCATGTCGGGCCTTCTCAGCCCGAACTTCCCGGTGCTCCCGAGAATCATCCACGCCAGGAGCAGCAGTATTTTGTCCACGAGCCACAGCGGCAGCCATTTGAGCAATAGCATCGCCACCTCGAAGGTCGATTTCCCGAACACCTCCCTCGGCAGTACGTGAACCTGAAAATCAAATCGAATTGATAAATTGAATTTTCAATCGATTAAATTAAAATCCCCAATTGTTATGATTTTTGATTTTTCACTTACCGAGCTTCTAACGACCATGGCGGGCTTGGCGTGGTGGTTGCAGAGGTCAAGGGAGACCTCCATGCCGGAGTTTCCGCATCCGACGACGAGGACCTTCTTCCCTCTGTATCCCTCGCCGGATTTGTAATCGCAGGCGTGGATGACGTCGCCTCCGAAATCGGAGAGGCCGTCGATGTCGGGGACGACGCGCTCGGCGTTTTCGCCGGTGGCGACGACGAGCCACTGGCAGAGGTACTCGACCTCGCCGGCGGGGCCGGCGGTCCTGACCCGCCAGAGGCGGCAGGCGTCGTCGTACTTGGCGGATTGGACGCACTCGTTGAAGTGAGGGGCGATTTGGAAGTGGGCGGAGTAGCGCTCAAGGTATTCGATGAATTGCCCCTTAGAAGGATAGTCCGGATAGTGGTCGGGAAAGGGGAAATTGGGCAGCTGGCAGAACTGCTTCGGGAGGTGGAGCTTCAGGCGGTCGTAGGTGCGTTTCTGCCACAGAGAGGCAATGCAGTCGGCTCGCTCGAGGACGACGAACGGGACGCCCTGCTCTTTCAGGCCGGCGGCCACCGCCAGGCCGGATGGGCCGGCGCCGACGATGACTGGGCCGTTGACCCAAACGCAGCGGCGGGAGAACATGTCCGGGTCGGATAAACTGAACATTCTGGAAATGGATTGTGTGTAGTTGAAAATTGAAGAGTGAAGAAGATGATGAAATGTTGATTTGGGAAGTGGGAGAGATAAGTGAGGGGCTTAAATAGAGGGAGGGAAGGGGTGCATGTGATGATGATGGAAGGTGGGAATTTATGATTCTTTTTATTTTTATTTTTTATTCAGTTTGAAAGTGTAGTTAAAGTGTGATTAAGTGGGGTTAGCTTTGTATTTTTTTTTAGGTTACTTTTTTTTTATTATTATTATTTTTAGTTGGTAAGCTTTGTTTTGGGAATGATGTTTTGTTTATTTAAGTTGTTGAAATAGTTGGAGTGATGAAGGAAAAGA
Organism: Euphrasia arctica; assembly: GCA_014843705.1. Taxonomy (NCBI): domain Eukaryota; kingdom Viridiplantae; phylum Streptophyta; class Magnoliopsida; order Lamiales; family Orobanchaceae; genus Euphrasia; species Euphrasia arctica. The sequence continues at coordinate 25,125 of JACOMQ010001043.1, forward strand.
TGGATGATTCTCATGCTTATGCTTAGGATTATTATTTTATTTATTTATTTTTGTTTTTTGCTTTTCAATGATAACTTAATAAAGATATGAAAAGTTTGATTATAACTTTAGTGTATATACATATGCTTCCATCCATACTTTATTCTTTTTTGAGTTTTTCTTATTTAGAATATAAATTAAATAATTATAACCATACAACTTATTAAATTTAATAATTACAATTACACAAAGGGGCTAATGAAAAAAAAATTACACTTAAAAATATAGTTTTGATTATTTTAAAATTTACTAAGGATAACTTTTAATTTTTAATTTAGAAAAAACAAATTTTACTTAAACATTATCATAACAAAATAAAATTATTTGAATAGAGTAACTAGAACCTCTAAATGTCGTAGAGATAGTTATGATTTGATTAAATTAAAAGTGTTTGATAATGTTAAAAGGTCATGAAAAAACTAACAAATATTAAAAGATACTTACATATAGTTTGATAAATAGAACTTTGATTTTTCTTGATCATATTTTAAATGTAACGTTAAATTAATTATACACACAATTAGTTACATTAGTTATTTAACATTAATTAATATTTATTTCTTACATAACATGATTTAGATTTCATTAGTACTTAATTAAAGATTATGTTAAAGATTAAAATCAGCAAAACACAGTTAGTTACATTGGTTATTTTACATTAATTAATATTTATTTCTTACATAACATGACTTAGATTTCATTAGTACTTTTTTTTTTGTTTTTTTTTTTGTAAACGTCAATTTCATATAAAATAAAAAATGTAAACTACAAAAATGTGCATAGGAAAAAAATTCCTACCGCCCACACGACGAGCTAACATACTAGCTCTCCAACTAACCAATGAAACAACATATAGCTAACAAGTGCAAGAAGAACATCTACCAAGCTATACGTCAACCTCTCTCCAGCACCCGTGCCCGAAGAGAGTCTGGTAATCTACAACATAGTGTACTGCTCGTAAACCACCATCGTACCATCACCGATCTCACCATCCTCTAGATCATTCGGATCTTCAAGCTCATCAAATCCCTGAGGATCGAACCCCGCATTTATGGAACCTAACCCGGCCAAACCCACTGTAAAACTCGTCTTTTCAACATCCACGGTATCCCTCGACTTTTTACACTCGATCGTACCCCATGAATCCTTTCCTCCAACTTCTATTGGCCCGATCTCACCTACATCTCGTAAAGCATCAAAGGAATTTGAGAGTCGCCCCGTGTTTGTCGATGGAATCAACAAACGGTTAGATCTATTCATCTATCAATGAAGTGGAATATCCAAGTCAGTTAGGTTCAACTTTTTTTCTTTTAACCTATTTAAATGGCTAATGTGCCCTTGTTAGTAACAATCACATGCACTGTCATTGTGAAGTAAATACGCAATTTGAATCTCAAGAATCGAAATGGGATTGAAGATACCATTTGATTCATTGAACTTCTCTTAATTAATTAAGTTTCATGTCTTGATCGACCATGCATATATTAACAAATTCGGGCACTTAATATAGATTTTAGGTACTTACAATACTAGGTATACATTCATTTCAATTGAATCAATTTTCCCGTCGCAATCTAAACCCTCTTTTTTCTACCGTCCTATGAATAATTTGTTAAAATATAGGTTGGTTGACATTGCTGAGATATATATTTCTCTTTTGATTCGAGTGTGTTTTTGCATCACAAATTTACTTGTGCAATTATAGTAATAGCACTTGAAATCAAGAAAGTCCACCATTAATTGAACTAAAACAAGAATAGGTTAATATTTCACGATTGATATGGCTGTACTTTAAAATTCATACTTCACTCGATTATAAGATAACTTATAAACTTTAAAATATTAGAACATTTCGAAGAATTGTATGTGTTTTTTATTAAATTGAAAAATGATATAAATGTCATGGAATTATGAGACGATGATGTGGAAATTAGGGGGAAAATGAGGGAGGAGAATAGAATTAAGATTGATGTGTTGTTTTATCTTCGTTTTTTATTCTGATGGGCCCACCACGAAACCCAATAAAGCGGAGGAAAATCTTATATATATACGTGCTTGCTTACCTGGCACTCTGGCAGTAGCAAAGCTGACTAGGATCAGTAATAAGTGGTGTGGAAGGCGTAATTTGGGCGTGGCACTGGTCAGTTGGATTTGACGGGCCGGGGTATCGTATCGACTATAGAACTTTGTATGGATGATCCGGCCCACAAAGCCCATTCCTGCCAACTCAAGGTTCAGATTACGTGGCGCCTACGTGGACCCCAAACTTTACTTTTGTTCGTCTGGTAGTAAATTAAATTGAAATTTCTTTTGAAGCTTATTAAAAAAAAATACTATCTTTTTCATAAAAGACGTCTCCTTTAATTTACAAAAAAACGAGTCATTTTTTAAGAAACATAAGAAATATGTGTTTAATGAATTATGTTGAAAATTAATATAATTATTATTGTTATTTATAAAAAAAATTGAGTAATTTATTTTAGAATTCAATAATCATTACTACTATTTAGATAATAGAGTAGAATGATTAGTAGAAATTCTACAAATACTATCTTTTAGATATAATTTTATTTTTACTTTTTTATCAATTTAATAATTTTTTGTAAGTTATGGATTATATTTGAATAAGTGTTAAAATATATATGAAAAAACATTATATTATTAATTTATTTACATGGACTTAATAAACTTATTACATTTTCGTTTCATTATATATACAGTAATAAGATATTATGTCTTTTGGGAAAATGTGGGTGGTAATTTTTATTCACTTTATTTTATTTTTCAACATAGATAGAATTATACTGTTTAATAATTAATTATTGTTAAAACGGAATAAAATATGAAAATAAAAATAAAATTTTAACTACTTATCTGCCAATATTTTTTAATAGAAATACTTTTACGTTATGTTTGAATATCATTCTAGTAGAATATTTCAACTTGATTGAATCATTAATTTATTATTTGATAATTTCATACTCAGGATAAAATTTCATCACCATTAAACAATACTAGTATAATACTAGTATATTTTTGGTTTTCTAAAGTGTACTAACTACATTTTTTTATCCAAAACTAAAATATATTGTATTGAATTCCACTGTGCATTAAAATTCTACTATACTTTTTACACGCGTCCTCATAGGATGAAAAGTAAGTCCCCAAGATTCTATATATGGGCATGCTTTCATGATCATGAATGTGTACTTGTTAGTTGCTAGATGTCTTAGGCTTTAATTTAACTTGTATGTTAGTCATATATGTTAATGCAGTAATTAATTAATTAATTAACATTTAATTTTTTGAGAAAAAATTAAAATAATTGTAGAATAATGACACCGCCCACTATGAGTTTTTTGCCAAGTTCATAGGGAAGAGGGAGAAGCATGTGAATGAAACTTGGTATCCATGGAGACACCCCTTTTCATGAGAAAAGAAAACAAGGTACATATATTGGACTATACATATAATGAATGTGTATTTATAAATAAATTATACCCAAAGATAGTTTATATATATATTTTTTTTGTTGTCCAACAATAGTTGACACACTTATTAAAAAAAATTATTTTAATTTTTTTATTTTAAAATATAATTTTAATTTTATTTTATTCACTTATTTTTTAAACTTATTTACAACTATTTTACTTTTTACTTTAAAAATATATTTTTACTCTTTACGTTTTAATTAAAAAATAAAAAGTTAACAATTTTCTTAAACTGCATGTTAAAAAAAGTATGATATCTATTGTTGGTCTGAGAGAATATATAACATATTGTTATAAATAACTAATGTGTTGTTAATTAGTTAGGATCAATATCAGATTATTAATTATAATTCGGGTACGTTTTCACAATCATACAAGCCAGTATCCACAACGTAAATAACAACATTATTTGTTCACGTACTATTGTTATAATAATTGTTTTTACATATATAGTCCTACAACATACACGGCATAACATATACGGAGTACATATATAAGTCTCACCACAACGTAAACCAACCACGATAACAATATTATTTATTAAAACATTGGAATTTGGTAGAACTATATAAAAGGTGAAAATTAAAACATGAACAAGATTTATGCCCATAATTATTTATATATATATAGGTAATTGCAGCTAGATTTCTAGATGGATAGATAGTTCTTACAAAACTCCACAATACTATATATATTCTAATATTCACCACTTTTGGATGTGCTCCACGTCCAGGTTGTAAGCTCTTTGGAGCTTTATACTTTAGGATAAGAACTGGGATTGTATCTACTTATTTATTTATTATTTTTTATCTCAATTATTATTATTATTATTATTATGATTATTATTATTATTATTTATTGCCTTTTGTGACAATTTATATATATGCGCAACTACTGCATGTATAACCTAACTAGGGTTTTTTCTCATGAGCTTTCACACACACAAACATTTAAATATAATACTATGATATTTGTACTTTGTTATTTTCACTTTATGGTATTAAAATATGCAAAAGATACGTGTGTTTATTATCAATAGTGAGCTGCAATTAATCACGCGTGAAAGCATAAAGTTTTTCTTGAGATTTTTTTTTTGCGGAGATCGATTAATTATATATATATTGTACGAACTAATTAAAAAATTATATGAAAAAGGGATTAATATTAATAATTTATATGAGTCATAGCTTCGTGGAAACTTGATTATAGCTTACGTGGATTGATTTTTGTTCATATACGTGAGTTGGTGTGGTGCAACTTCATTAATTAATGGTTGTAATACATATTTTGAAATTAATTATATATATGCATGGAAATTATTATAATATAATGTGTGTTGTTTTTTAGAGTTGGTTGATTCTTTGTAAAGATTTCGAAAATGTTGTTGATTGAATATGTTAGAATATGTATTTTTTACTCAATTCGGCCCATCTGATTTGAACGTCTCTGAATTTTTAAATTATAATAATTATAATGATTTTGTTATATTATTAAATATTTTTTAAAAATTATAATAAATAATATTAAATATTTGAAATTATTTATTTTAGTTTTTTTTTTTTTTTATCTTAGATACCAACTCAATTGCAAAGGTAATTTCTTTAGAATTTCCTTGTTGGAATGTTTAGACGACGTACACAGTAACACACATGAGACACTTAATTCATTCTATTTTTCTATATATATTTATTACTTATTTATTCTTAATTCCTTTTGTAGCTACCAATCAGACTATGCCACAGTGCCTCTTAGGCTCTTACCTCTTAAGCAGTATGCGTATATTAGTATTTAATTTATTTATTTACGAATTCAAAATAAAATGTACTACCTCCCTCATTGTCAATTTATTTCTTTTGTAAATTATAAAATAATGGAATATGTAGATATGTTTGAGTTGTAAAAACAATTGCAATCATTTTCACGAATAATTTATGAAAACTAATTAAATTCTTATATACTAAATTAATTAATTGATTATGTAATTAAGGGCCTAAATAATTGAAATTCTTTTCTTCAAATATTAATTAATGTAAAAATCGAATCATTTCTATTAGAAAATAATTAGTTAGTACATTATGATATACAGTATATCGGTGTGGTTTAGGCGAATTATAATTAACATAAATACATTTTTAAAAGAAAAATATTTTTGCTGTTTAATTTAATTTGCAGGTAGACAAAGCAACGAACTCATGGCCATGATTAATTGGATTAAAAAGAATCAATCAATTAATTTCAAAATACCATGGAAAATCTTTGCAAATCTAACCTTCTATAGTTTGGAAATTTAAAAAGAATTAGCTAGATCCTGCGTATTGAATTATTCCCTTAATTCCACAAATAGGAGTAAATCACTCACCAAATCTTCAAAATTAATATGGTAATTAAAATATTTTTATCCATTAATGTGATACAAGTACAACTACTACACGGTTTAATCTATAATTAGGAGGGGGGCGGTGAAATATTCCACTTGCAGAATAATTATAGTAAATTTAATATTATTATATATATATATATATATATATATATATATATATATATAATTAAGAGCATATATAATCACATACATCAAAATACATATTATGTATATTTATGAGTAATATATATCATTAATATTCATATTACACTCTATACTACAATATACTCCCTCGATTCAAAGACAGTTGTGATACTTTCTTTTTTGGGGTGTCCAACAATAATTGACACACCCCAAAAAATGAAATAATTATTCTAACTTTTTTATTTTAATATTCTATTTTATTCTACTTTACTCCACCTACTTTTTAACTTTACTCACAACTACTTTACTTTTCACTTTTAAAATATATTTTTACTCTTTACTTTTTAATAAAAAAATTAAAAAATAATAATTTTCTTAAACTCCGTGTCCAGCAAAGTATGACATCTATTAATGGCCGGAGGGAGTATATTGGATGATTGTATCTATGCTTACCTCTTTTAAATCCACGTGTCATATTCATATGATCGAAGATATTGACTTTTAGGAGATTGACTTTTACAGTTTTTTGCAAAATAATTACATCTACGTACGCTTTTACATCATCGATGGAATGTTACAATGTTGACTTTTATGAAATTACATACCTGAATTAAATGATATTTTGTAATTTAATCCCTTAATTCATTTTGAGAATAATTAATTGATTTTAATATTGATTTTAAATAAACTTGAATCCTATTGAATTCAAGATTTTATTGGAGTCGTTTCAATTGACCGAGTAGCTAGCCAATAAAATTGAAAGAAATATTAAATAAATAAATCGTGAGGGGAGAGGAACATGAAGATGTAAGTAGTTTAATTATTTAATTACATAAAATAAAATTAAATATAAGGTCCAATAATTGTGGGTGGAAGTTACTATTATTGATTTAATTTAATTAATCAATTGGTGTGTGGAGCTGAGAGAATATTTAAGCGCTTAATTAAATTAAATACTAATATTAATTAGAAGTTCATTAATTAGCACGAATTCCAATGGCCGATCGGAGTCGGTTACAAAACCGTTGGATTCAAGTTATACCAAATACGATGTTCTGAGCATTGCACCTGTCATAACCACATTTTTTTAAATTTAATTTAATTTAATTGTTTATTTTTTTGGTATGTTTATTATAGTTTCTAGGTACCGCCCTCGTATTACATGTTTTTAGCCCAATATATTATTGTTGAATTAAATAATAAAAACATAGGGTGGAACTGGGGAAGCTTAATTTGTGGGACTTGTTTTAGATATTTTAACTTGTAGAATTGTTTTATGACAAGTAAAAAAATCGGACATATTTTAAGTGTGTAAAAAATCGATAGATATAAGTCTCTCGATTGGTCATTGACGATTGATAACGATTATGTAATTATAAGCGAACGAAATAATTAGATTTGCAAAGTCAAAATTAAAAAGCGTCTAATTAGGTGAATGAAGTATATAACAACAAGAATTTGTATTCAATGAAATTACATGATCAAATTAATGTCAAATACATGTTCACATGCTACAACTCATTTAAGTAAAATATGAGCGTGCATGTGTGAAATTAGAGACTAAGGGTGCCTTTTAATCCATGTCCTACCCCAAAATATGAGCGTGCATGTGAAAATATTAGTAGTCCTCCTACCCGTGTATTTAATTCATTGGAAAGCAAACTGAAATTTGGTATTCGAGGGCGTCAGAGCAATTTGAGTATTAAAAACCATTTCCCCAGAATTATTTCTTCCTAATACTTTCGCGTGGATAATATAATTATCAAGTAGTGTTACA